>VZRX01015820.1:17840-50056 GCA_013398075.1 Notiomystis cincta | reverse complement strand
CTCACAGACCGCGGCGCGCGCCCTCCTCGTGCCCACTCAAGGACCCCTGCGCGTGCCCGCCTCGTGCCCACTCACGGACCGCGGCGCGTGCCTGCCTCGTGCTCCCTCGCGGACAGCAGCGCGTGCCCGCCTCGTGCTCCCTCGCAGACAGCAGCGCGTGCCCTCCTCGTGCCCCCTCACAGACCGCGGCGCGCGCCCGCCTCGTGCCCACTCACGGACCCCTGCGCGTGCCCGCCTCGTGCCCCCACCCCCACCCCCACGCTGTGCGCTGGCGCGGGGGCACCAGGGGGCAATCTCGGCCCGGGAACCGGCGCGGCCGGGCCGGGCCAAACCCGGGTGAAAGAGCACGGAACGAATCAACACGCAATAAACACCCCCCGCGGCGCGCGGCCGGGAACGGCCCGGGGGTGACGGCGCTCGCAGGCACGGCTGAGCCCGGCGGGCCGAGCGGAGCGCTGAGGACCGCGGGCTGCAGGGACACGTGTGACACGTGTGTGACGCCTCAGGGAACCAGGGCAGTGGAATCCCGAGCAGGAGGGGAAGCGAGGGGAGGCTCGACATTCTCCCTAATAAATTTTACCTACTCTTCGCACACTGGCAATATTAGGAAGAAAGAAAAAACCCCAGCTTTTTAAAAACCCAACCTCGACTAATAAGGCTTTGGGAATCACAGAATCCCAGAATGGTTGGGGTTAGAAGGGACATGAAAGCTCATCCCATCCCACCCCTGCCATGGCAGGGACACCTCCCACTGTCCCAGGCTGATCCAAGCTCCAGTGTCCAACCTGGCCTGGGACAATGCCAGGGATCCAGGGGCAGCCACAGCCTCTCTGGGCACCCTGTGCCAGGGCCTCCCCACCCTCACAGGAAAGGATTCCTGCCCAATATCCCATCCAGCCCTGCCCTCTGGCAGTGGAAGCCATTCCCTGTGTCCTGTCCCTCCATCCCTTGTCCCCAGTCCCTCTCCAGCTCTCCTGGAGCCCCCTTAGGCACTGGAAGGAGCTCTGAGGTCTCTCGAGAACCTTCTCCTGTCTAGGTCAGTGCAGCACCCACCCAGAAACATGCTGGGTGCCCCCCAGGTGCTCCACTTCATGGCAGGTTCCAGAGCGTGGTGGGTACATCACAGTGATGCTGAGTCCCTGTGGATCACCAGCTTTCACAGATCACAAGGAGAACACAAAGTCTAGAAGACGTGCCCTGGCTGTGGTGTAATGCTGGACATTCCTGCGCGTCAGGCTTTCCTAAATTATCTCCTGGGTAAACAACTTAAAACCAGCCTCTGTGCTCTGACGTACACCGGCTTGTTTCCCTGGGCATTTTGCCTGGGCAAAGAACCCGGGCCTTTGTCCCAGATTTTTATCTGAAGAATTGCATATATTTATCCACGCTGGTCCAGCCTGACCCAGACTGCAAGGGCCCAGCCCTGTCCCTGCAGCCAGACCTTCCCCCCTTTCTCCTCCCTCTCTGCAGTGACAACAAATCCATCGCCACCGTTCACCCAGCATTATCTTATCAAACAGAGAGGGGGGATAATATTGATCCTTTTCTCAGATTTTGAAAAGAGGGTGAGGGAAAAAAAAAGAAAAAAACCAAGAAGGGGAAAGCGGACAAAGAGAGGCGAAATCAAACCCGTGAGCAACAAAGGAGGAAAACCAGGTGGAAGACGGGAATTGTTTTCTGAAGGCCAGCTAAGTGGAGAATTGAAACGAGGGAGGCTCCGCGAGAGGACTGGGGGATGAAAGGGAGCGAGGGTAAGAAACACAAGGGCTATATAAGTCTGAAAATGGCTAGAAAGAACAAGGGAAAGAGGAGACAAGAATGGAAACCTCTGATGTTGGCAGGAAATGTTGTGATTCTAAAGATGAAACAACTTGTAGGGAAAGAAATTGGGATAAAATACCCCTGTGTATTTCCTAGGGTGAACTCGAGCAGCAAATGAAGCGTGGCAGAGGCGGCTGCCGGACAGCACTGGGCAGGAACGAGACAACACAGTGTCCTCTGAAGGAGAATTTGGGGCTAGGAAATTACATCCCTTCACAAGGCCAGAAGTTTTCCAAGCATGCTCCAGCTGCAGCTGCAGATGTGGCTTAAAAACCCGAGCAGAAGGCCCGTCCCCTGTGGCAGGACTATTTATTCTATGGCCATAAGATTATGGCCTTGAGGGGAATAAGGAGAGACGGGGCTGGAGAGATCCTTAAAACTGACAAACTCATCTGAGATGGGTAATGAGGGACATACGTGGAATCCAGGAAGAGAAACCCGACGGCTTCTTACTTATCTAGGAAATGATTACAGAAAAGTTTGTCGTGCGTATTTTCACTGTCCCCTGCATGCTGGGGGCTCTAATTCCTTTGGATGGGTGCCAGTGAGTTAGGAAAAAATGCTAGGGAGAGGGAAGGAATAGATTTACTAGGGAAAAAAACTGCATTCCTTCCAACCTTTCTGCAGCTTCTTAAAAACATACAAAAAGCCTCCTTCAAGCTGCTCAGTGCCATACCAATTTCCTGTGTAGACCTGGATATTAGTATATGTTTTTCTGTGTCTCCGAAGTTTCCCAAGTTACCTAATGCACGCTCAGCATGGAGCATTTTTAAATGAGTTAGTCTTTATTGAATTATGATTTCCAGCAGTCACTAATAACAAAATTCAAATTGCTCCAGCAGATGAGGATTTGAAGAATGCTGAGAAGAAACTGAGTTTTTAAGAGACTCTAGAAGAGCCACCCACTGCTTGTGTATAGTAACCGTGAACCTCTCGACGGAATACTTCAAATAGTTAATTAGATTTGCTAAAAAAATAATAAAAAATCAGTCATTAGGCGTTCCCACTCTGGAGACACTGAATAAAAGCTGTTACTGGCACACCTACGGCTCTGGCAAAAATGAAGCTAAAAATAGGGGGGGTTTTAAATAAAGTTTCAGGTTTTCCTCACACTGTCCCTGCAGTGGGCACGATGCAATTAGCAACACATCTAAAGGAGAAAGAGGAACTTTTATTCCATTAGGACTTCTTTTTTACCTCGGGAATTTCTTCAGGCTGCTAAAGAGGCATTTTTCAAGCAAGGAATAATAGAGAGGCTCGGAGCCCATCCACAGCACGCGGGGCTGGGAACTGCAGCTCACCTGCAAACTGAATTTGCTCTATTTTGTTAACCATTTATTTTGTCTTTACTGGCTGTTCAAAGGGAAGTGTGATAATCCCACTGTTCCTCACTCGCTCAGCAGGGAGTTTAATCTAATAAAGCTATTACAGCCGAATGGATTAAAGCAACGTGAAGCATTAGTAATTTGAGGAGCAGTTAAAGAATGTTAACGCTGAGCCTCCGCGCGGATTCTTCTCCAAACACGATCCCAGAGATGAAAGCAGAGCTGCTACTCAATATGTCATTTTTCAGGCACAAAATTTAATTCTTTCAGCCTCCTCATCCAGATGTTTATAGTGAGGAGCAAGAGGCTGCCCATTACTGAACAACTGCTGAAACCAGAGGCTAACCAGACTGGGCAGGCTTTCACTCACCCCGGTTTTCATTAATCCTTCTGTTACAATAATATCTTTTTCAGAAAGATAGATACGTGACCAAAGTCATCTGATATGATGTATTAGGATGAGCTGCAGTATTAAAAGCTGAGGGACTTAATAATGTTCCCTGTCTGACCCCCTTGGTGCAGCAGATGTGGAGCATCACTGCCAGGAGGGCTGAGAGCCACAGCATGGCTGGGCAGGGATGGATGGATGGAGGGAGGGATGGAGGGAGGGAGGACTACAGAGCCACAGCGTGGCCAGCAGGCACAGAATGGATGGATGGGTGGATGGATGGATCTGGAAATGGACATTAATACATTCAAAATTCCTCTTATGATCTTCTTTCCTGTACTTCCCATGAAAAAAACCAGCTCCATGCTGACACATGCATCGATACATAGCAGCAAGATAATTTCTAGGAAATTCAGGAGAAAACTTGGAAACTGGACTTGAAGCATGAAAGTAGCTGCCAGCTTAACTATGAAAAAATCTATTGTCTCTACATGATGCAAGTTCCTCCACTTAATTCAGTCACTGGTTAATTTGTTTCTTTGTTTAATATGATAGAAACCCCAGGGATCAAATCATTCATAATAAAATTATATTAGTACTTTATTTTTGTCATTTCTGATTGCTCTGAGCAAGCATTATTGAATAGTTTGATCGTGGGATACAGAAAGTTACCATTTAATTAATATGAAAGGTGCCTAAATTTTGAATAATATTGAAGAAAAAAGCCTCAGGACGTGGCAGGAGACTCGGTGTGTTATTAACTCTCTTGCTTTCTGTGCCATGTTGGCTGTCAGCTTTGGGTGCACTTCAAGTTAGGGATTTAATCTCTAAAGCCTGGAGTTGCTCAGAACACTGTGGTCAGCACACAACGGTTGGACTGACACAATGGAGAAGAAGATGATGGGTGTGGGTGTGGGTGTGGGTGGGTACCAGGGCCTGACTGCTGCCCCTCAGGGTTCTTGGGTTTAGCAGTCACTCATCAGTGACAACCAGCTACCAACTGGGTGAGCTCAGGAACCATCAACTCGTTATTGAGACTTTGACAATAACCACCAATGTTGGGGGCGTGTGTTCACACAGAAAGAGTCACACAACAAAATGGGGATAAATATATTTTTAAATGAAATCATCAAAGTCCACCTGCCTGTCACTGCCATAAAGCAAAAAGAAATTTCAGGAATTAGCGGGGCTCTGGGAGCTCCCCAAGCAAAAAACAAAGCAAACAAACAAACAAACTAAAACCCCACCTTGTATCAAAGCAGGAACAAGTAAAACCTGCTCTGTAGAACCTTTAGCCAGGAGGTTTCACAGCATCCCTAAATCTGTGCCCCTCTTTTAGCACTCCAATAGTGGGAAGCTTTGTGGGACACCCCAGCAAAGTCACCCTTGGCACAAAGTAAGTTTATGCTCTTTAATGTGGTTGGTAGATAAAATAACAGTTAATTAGCACAGGAGAGGATAGTGAGGAAAGAGGGGAACCGGCAACACAACTGGTGATGAAAATCGATGTTAATAAGCAGAAGGAAATGTATACTAGAGGCAAAAACTAATGTATTTATAGACTCAACAATATCCCAGATCAACAGGGTCAAAACAAAACATGTTTCTGTAACACATCCTGTTGGAGTATCCCAAAGGAAGTAACTGCAAACACCAACACAGCCAGCTTAAATCAACAAGATTTCCTAATTAACTCTAATAAGTTTAGAAGTACCCCAGGGTTTCTGTCAGTCTTTTACTGTTGGAGCAAAAAGACATATTTTGGGGTGGGATTGTGCAGCACCAGTGTCCTCTGAGGTTCTTGGGTTTTCCCCTGGAAGAGGCAAGAACCATTACAGCCAGGGATGAGGATGAACCAGCAGAACAAAACAGACTCTGCTTTCCCTCAACACAAAGTCACATTAGTTTGAAATCCCAGAGTCTCTGATTCAATTTGAGAGCTGCAGTGGCGTCCCCAGCAACGCAGCTCATCCATCTTACACTGTTTATGCTGCTGAGCCTCTTTGTGCCCTGCGAGCCACCCAGCTCAGCTCTGCAGCTTTCATCCCACTGTGCACACTGCCCAGGACTACACCACACAGGAATTTTTAAGGAACCTTTGTCTTTCTACTCATATGTCTTTAAAAATGAGGCTTTCTACACACACATCCAGATATCGTGATTTGATGTTCCCACAGAAAACTCAATATTCTCCCCACAGGAACAGGCCACTGACGGTATTTTCAAAGGCATTAGAGCTCATTCTGCTGGCTTCTTTAAAGACTGCACATATTCCCATTTAGTATATTCATTTCAAATGCAAATTATTTGGTTTTTGTTGATATAGCCACAGAGTGGGAGCTGGGATGGGGAGCTGCCTGAGAAGTTTGCACAAGTTTCTTGCTATCATTGCTATTTCCAACATGCAAAGGCTTTTACATTGCCGGGAGTAATTGAATAAATGTTCAGGTTATCTCTAATCAACTCGACCCTCATTTCCAGGTCTTAAGCAGCTCCCCATTACACTGGCCGACAAACACAGGAGGTTGCCATTCTCCACCTTTCCTAACAGATACAGGAATGCTGTTTGTTTTAAACCAACTCCCTAAAAAGAGGATTACAACTTTAATAGTTTTCATTTCCAAATCCAGCTGAAGCATCGTAGAAGTCCCCAGTGCTCATTAGCCGTCACTGCCCAGTGGCCATGGATGTCTGCTCTTCCCAGACCCTCTTTAACCCTGCACACAGAAGGTACTGGAATGGCACCGTGAGAAAACCCAGGACAAGCTGGTTCGTTTAATATTTCTCTTGGGACAGTTTACCCAGTACTCCCAGCTGATGAAACAGGAACACCATCAAGGGGAGTTCCCGTTTGGCTGCAGGAGGCTGAGCTCCTTTGCTGAGCCCAGCATTTCCACAGCCTCCCTGCAGCACCCCCACAGTGTCAGCATCAGGCCCTCCACAGAGAGCTCAGGAGAGCCCACACCAGTGCTGGATAACTCACCAAGGCACACCTTCTGCCAGCTCCTAGCACCTGATGGCTTGCTTACTTCCTGAAGCGTGAGATTTGGATGCCTTGGGATGTTTATTTAATGTATTTGGGAGCATTTAAGTTATTCCTCCCAACACCTCGACTTTCTTGCTTTGCTGAAATGTTTGGCTCCAAAGCACTTCAGCACACGTTGTGCCTCAGCAAAGAGGGAAGGTGAGAAAACAGATGGGGCCGGTTCCCTTCCCCCCTGCTCCAAGCCCTGCTATTCCTCCGAGACCTCCAGCATCATCCAGCAGTGTGGAGTCAGCCATGTGCTAATTCTGCACTTACTGCTGGCTCATTTAATCGCTCCATTTCCAGCCCTGTAACCAGAAGAAAGTGTTTCTCTCTGCTAGAATAACCTTCCTGCTCGGCCTGGCTGCAGCGCCAGCTCCGGCGACACTCGAAAGAAGAGCGGCCAGCGGGCGGGGCCCGGCCGAGCAGCAGGGACCGCGAGGGAGCCTGGCGAGCGATGTCCTGCCGGACAGAGCGGCGGCCGCGGGGTCCCGGAGCAGCCGGGGGCCAGCGCAGAGCGGCTCGGGAGGGGCCGCTCCCGCCGCTGCGTGTCCCTGGGGCACGGGTCTGTTCCGGCGTGCTCAGCATCCCAGCGCTCCTTCCTCTGGCTCTCTTTGGGCCTGGAGCGGGCAGGACAGCTCGGCCTTCCGGCTCCAGCTGTAGCAGGAGCTTCGTCTTTGGGCTGTGCTCCGTAGCACCATGGGAAGAACCCGCTTCACTGCAGAACAGGCACCGAGAATAAACCAGCAAAGTGTTTCAGCCTTTGCGCTTTGTCCCGCTCCAGCGCTACCTATGGTCCTCCGCGGGGAACAAAAGCCTTGATCTTATCTAAACATTTCTTTTGCCACTTTCATCACCTTCTGTAGCTGTGCATTACTTGTTTGGCAGCTTGAACAAGTGCGAAACCAAAACCAACCAAAAAGCACCTGCTGGGAAAATAAACAGAAACTGACTCTGTTTGTAAAACTTTTCTCCTTTGTTTTGCAAGATACTCACAACAGGGCATATAACTATCCTCCTTGCAGGTCCAGTGTAAATAGTTCTTTTCGTTAAAATTAAAATAATCAATGTTTTTAATGCCTGTCAAGGCTTTGCAAGTACAAAATGCTAGAGGCTACAAAGGACAAAAAATAAGTCTACAGCTGAAAACATATATTATAACCGGTCCCTTAAACCCTAGTGTGGGATCCTTTTATCATTACTTCATTCCAAGGTTAGTAGGTTATTAACCTGTATCCTGAGGGAGAAAAGATGCACATCAATTATATCAATTGAATAGACAAATGAAAATCAAATTAAAAATTTAACACGTGCCACCATAATTACAATACAAAGCTACTACAAGGAATTTTAGCTGAGGAATGAAACGGAGAAATGCTTCCCAAATGCAATTTACAGGAGCAGGAAAAGTAGCCATAGATGGGAATTCTATGGAAACTAAAGCTCATACAGAAGAAAAATTATTTTCTGAATCTGCCACCCACTGAGAACTTTTGATTGCAATTTTAGACTAGGATGCAAAAATATTTAGTTCATTTAAGCAATTAACTGTGTTTATATTGTGTAATTATATATATTAACATTGGCATATTGAAACAATTAAATAAACAATCACGACACTTCAGCCTTTCCTGGTATTTACACATCCCAACAAGTTGCAGCCCCATGAAGCTTCCAGCTGGCAAAGTCCTTCTGGGAGCACGGGATGCACCAGGGGTCCCTGGCCACAGCCGGGCTGTCACCTTCCATGGCTGCAAGGGGGCAGCCGGTGTGGGAAAGGCAAGGGCACAGGCAGCTCACTCCAGGATCTCCAAGGGATGGCAGAGGACAGACAGGAGGCTGGACAAAGTAAAGCACCCGGAGGAGGACAGGCAGGCATTGGAGGTGCCTGCGGTGAGGCAGAACCTGCCTGTTTATAACACACCGTCAAAGGCAGCCTCTACCCAGCATTCCCAGGGCCCAAGGATAACGACTGGACACAGGTTCAACAGCTGCTTTAAAATGCTGAAAGAGCCATTTTGAGGTTGTAGAAAAATTCTGCCTAAGCTGCAGCAGTGCAGCTCTCCAGGCCTCCCTTGGGGCAGCCAGACCCTTCCCTCTGCGAACAGGCCTGGCCAAGCCCCCCACGCCGCTGCTCCCAGCCCTCCCTCCCTCCTGTGCCAGCGAGCCAGAAACGCCTTCCTACCAGGGGCTCCCAAACATCTCAGCACCACAGTTGGGGCAGAAGCTGGAGGCTGCACTTGGCTCTGCACATCTGCCTGTAACTTCAGCACCCCGTCACTTGTGGCTGAGGCCAATGCCTCAGAAACAAACAGGGAACAAAGGCGGCGGCGCACCGGAGCGGTGCCATTTTAATGCTATTTCTGTCTGTATAAAATCTGCTGTAATTTGTTTACGACTACCAGATTCAACAATAGTGTGCAAATGCAAACCCACTTATGTTAATGTCCTCTCTCGCTCTCTTTCTCAGATCAGATTCTGAATAAAAATTAGGTAAATACTCTGTTTGAAAATATATAAGATGAGAACTGGATGGGGAGGGAGCAAGAGAACCTCCAAATGCACGGTCCTATCAACCACATTATTTTTTTTACTTAATAACTTAAGTGTACTGTTAGTGAAATTACAACCTGCTTGTGACACAATAAATTTACAACAAAACTCATTCCATAAATTATTCAATTCGCTGACTCCAACGATGCTGGGAAATATCACCATGAGCAGATGATTAGCATGTGAAAGGAAAGCCATCTCCAGCCTGAAACAATCACTGTCACACCTCCATTTGAAGATGCCTGGTGGAGTTTTGTAAAATTACCATTAGGAATACACATTTAAGGCTTTGTAGTTTCTATAAAAGCATTAAGTATTTGATTTACATTAGATTCATTTGTTCTTTCTTCAACTGTCTCTTTTTCCTACAAACCATAACCGTTTGGATAAATGCTGGCTCAATCAAGTGTGCATTAAAACAAAAGAATTTAAGTTCAATAAAAGTGATGAATCAGAACTAGAAGCCAACTGTACCCCTCCCTTCTCTTCCCAGACCACAGGATTGCTCCAGCAGGAGCAATGGGCTGGTTTGGGAGCCTGGAGGATAAAAGTCTTGTCCCACATGGGCATATGTTCCTGGAGGAATAACCTAGGCCCTGCACCATTGGTGTGGAGCTGTTGGATCAAATGCCAAGTCCTTCTCAGAGGTGAGAAGGAGAGAAGGTTGGAGATGAAGAAACATTTCTGTGCAAGTAAACAGTGGAGCTCTCAGTGGACAAAACTTGGCATTTCCCAGCCTAGCCCAAACCACAGCTTTTTGGGGAGCCACCAAATGAAAATTTTAGCTAAAATTCAGCAGTGGGATCAGCACATTCCCAACTACAGAGAATGAGAGTACTCAGTGTAACCAATGCCCAAGTGTCAGCAGCACCTACCACAAGCATGAACAAAATCACTGGAAATGCTCTTCTGCAGCCATCCCTTAAAACTGTTATGATAGAGTTAGGAGAAGATTAAACCCTCCCTCTGTGCTCTGCTTTTAGCCAAATTGTTTGAACAATTCTCTTTATTCTGTTCTGTGGCCCTGCAGACACACATGACCTCACTGATAAAGGACCCACACCCAGCCACTGCCACGCTGCACCCAGGGAGAACAGGCTGATGGAGGAACTTTCAGCACAATTTTCTCAGGTGACATAGATGAGTTATCAAAATGCCTCCACACAACAGATCCTTCTGATCCAGGCCCATGAAATGTAAACAACTTACCCATTAGAAGTGTTGAAAAGGCTTCCAGCATCTTCTGCCTGCTGGATTTCCCAGGTAGAGAAATTCAGAGGGTATAGATAAAGAATTTATTTCCCTGGAAAGGTGGAAGAAGGATTCTTCTTGTTCTGGGAATCAAAATGTTACATTTTTATAAAATACTTTAAAAAAGAAGTCCAACACCAGCAATCAAGTGATGCAAGAGTTAGTGCAATGAGAAAATCCTCTTTCATAGACAAGAGTGTACTAGTTTCAAGCTGCATAATGACACCACTGTGTCAACTTCCTCACCAACCCTGCCCCTTGTACTACACAAATCAAAGATTGTTCTAGAAGTGGTGACTGCAAGAAAGGAATTTTTGCTCCTTTACCAAGAAACTTTATTGGCTCTGTGTGTGACTGCATTGCCCCATTCAGTGACAAACTGCTGGATCCCAAGTTCATTACCAGCACTCAGACTCATTCCCTAACTCCTTCCCGAAGCCTCTCCCATCTGAAAGCAGGAGCTTACATTATTCATAAGGATAATCACAAATATGCAGGGAGCTGTAGACATGTAATGGAGAGTCTGGCTTGTATCCCATCCAAATTCCACGTGCTTCATGGAGCTTACAACTTTCCCATAAAATTTTTGCGGCGTGGGACATACCTCCATTCTCAGCCACTCCAGCAGTCCCAACACAAGGACAGCTTTGGGAAAAGTTCTCGTGCTCCCCCATGGAGTTTTATTACTTCCAAAGGAAGGAAATCAAGTGGAAATCTTGTGTCACCTTCTCATGGGTTCTCCAGGGGATTTGTTTGCTTACACACCCTGACTGCACAGACAGAAGGCACAAACAGTGTTCATGCTCTCAAACAGCATTCTAGAAATTCTGTGAAAATAAATATCTTCAAGATCAGCAAAATCAAGTTACTGTTGTTTCCACTGCCTCCATGAAAAAGCCAGGGAAGGCCAGTGCCCTGCTTAGCATGGGCAGCTGGCAGCCAACAGGAGGGCAGGTCTTCAGGCAGCTTCTGTAGGGATGGTGACATGGAGACATTTCTGTCTCATCTGCAAAAAGCACCTGAGGCAGCCACAGTCCTGTGGCAATGTCTGTGTGAGGAAGAAGGGAGGAGTCAAAGTCCAGTCAGAGCAGAAGAAGAAAATAATTAAATATGTCTAACTGTGGGAGTTGGAATGATGTTTGTGGGAGAGATTATGAAATGAGGACAGATAGGAAAGGTGTGGGACCCTCATAGCATGTGTTACTGGAAATACTGCAACTCCTGTTAGACAAGATTATGAAATATCAGTAATAAAGTAATAGATTAAGAAAATGGAGGTATTTCTAAATCCCTCAAATCTAAGACCAAAAAAAGATTTTTTCCCTTAAGCTTCAAACCCATCCTGAGCAGATCCATGTCATCGGATGCAGCCCAGTAAGGAAGCAAGAGATGAGGCATTCACAGCCACATTAACAGTAATAACTGTAACTTCAGCAGAAGACAGAATTATAGAGACATTAATAAATGATGAGATCACAAAACATCTGGAGAAACGTGAGCTGATACAAAAAGTTGCCAGCAGAGTCTTATAAAGGGCAAATCTTGTTTGACAAATCTGCTGGAATTTTTTAAAGAGGTAACACAGACTCCAGACAGGAAGAAAACATGGGACATAATCTGCTTGGATTTTAAAAGGTTATTTGACACATCACAGCCCACAGGCCAGTGTATTAAAGTACATCAATCAAGAAATGCACCAACTTGGAATGGATGAATGAAAAGAGGGAAGTTCACAGCCTGGTGGTGTCATCAGCACAAACCAGCAAAACCAGAGGGAGCAAAGTGAAGCCAGTTTTGTCCTGGGCATGTAAGATAGAGAAGAAAATACCGTAACACAACCATCCCTCCAGATGGATGACATCAACCCACGACGTGGAGGACATCAATTAACACACTGTAATGGCCATGGCATTCATTTTAACTGGAAAATGAGGATTTTTAATATTAGAATCCTCAGTATAATGATGCCTTTGGAAGACACACAACAGAAGAAACTGGGAGAACCTCTAGGAATAGGTACAGAAGGTTTCATGATGGGCAGGAGGCTGACGAGACCGGGAAGCCACACACGACAGGGAAAACTGGCTGAGCCCTCCATGGATGGAGCGGTGGAGAAAGAACAGCCAGCACTCCTGCGTGGATGGACAGCCAAGGGCTGACCCACCAAACAGCCCAGATGTAGGTCCTTCTGCAGCAGATCCCTGGCAGGAAAGGAGATCTCCTCCAGCCTCTCTGGGAGCTGCAAGCTACACACTGAACAGCCAGCAGCAAGGAAAGGTCCTCTTCAACAACAGGTTCCACATTTACCTCTGACAGAGGGAAGCCATTCCCCCTTGTCCTGGCACTCCAGGCCCTTGTTCAAAGTCCCTCTCCAGCTCTTTTGGAGATACCTTAGGATGTGACCAAACTGGTCCAGATGTATCATAAGACACAGCACAAAGTAAGAAGAAAACATGACAATAAGAATGTACACCCTGGAAGGGGAGGCAGGAGCTTATCGTCAAGTATTAAATGTTTTCTAACTGCAATACAGAGACTTAAAATAATTTCTACATAGGCTTTCTGGGTAAAAAGCACAGTCAGGGAAAAGTTACACTAATTTAAACAAAATTAATAAAGAAATGTTCTGCTTCTTTTTTATCATCTTTCTACTTCTCATCATTTATCATGCAAATTAAATTGCAGTAATAGAAAATGTAAAGAAAACAAACTCTGCAGTATATTGAAACCTCTATCCAGCAAGAGATAAGGTTGAGTATTAAAAGGAAAGGTGCAGAAAATTAGCTGTCCAGACAATAACTGGGAGGGAAACTGGTTTATTTAGCCTGGAGGGATTTTTCGTTGCAAACTGACTAAATTAAAATCCAGACTATTATACCCAGTATCACACCAGAAAACGCCTTTTCCTTGCACTTTTAGATAAATTTTCATTGATCTCATTTTATGCATGATTACATTTTTAATGAGATGTACAGTATTTTGAAGCTAATTTTAAATGCCTTCTCCCTCTCCTTCCTCTCTCCCCTCCCTCCTCCCACCACATACACACTTACGCTTGTTGGATTAACATTTCTGATAAATTGCTCGGCCAGAAAGGAACATTACCGAGAGGAAATAAATTACTTCCATCTTTCGCAGCTCTGGCATAGTAAAGTAACCTTTAATATGGCCACTGTCTAATTCTGCCACCTTGCAATTCCTTCCAAAAGCGATCATTTTATTTCACGGAATGATTGTATTTGTTATTGGTCACGCTGAGCAACAGATGGAGCAAGGGAAGAAGTCACTTTCCTTCACTGGCAGTTCTGGCCAGAAGAACCAGCAATGTCTTGAAACTCAAAACTCTCCTGAAATAAAGAGTTTTATTGTCAGGATCTTTGCCTCTTGTGAATAAAGTACAAAGCAGGTGAAGGTGGGTGAGCATGGGGGTCTCGCCTTGAAAATATTGGGCAATAATTGATTTTCAGCATGGAAAACTTGGCTTGCTCCCAGAAGTTTTCAATTTTATTTTCTTCCTTTGACTATTTTTGGTAAAGTCACACCCTGTAAAACAAAGGGGGAAATTGCAGGGACAAAGTATGAAATAAAATGCTGCCTCCAGCCCATCATTAAGGACCCAGCAGTTTATTTCCCTCTTTGATTTCAGGCTGCTTTTTGTGAAGAGGGGCTGCTTTGTCCAGCCAGTTTCTCCCAAGTCCGTGCTCAGGAAGGGAAAATAAAGGAATGAATAAGTACAGAGGCTTGGATCTCTCCTAAATTAATTTCTAGCCATTTTGCAAACTTTCCAAGGTTGTTCTGAATTGCTGCCTTGCCCTCTGGAGGGATAACATCTGCTCTCCTCCTTCCCTCTGCCACCCTCGCCCACTGCTGCATTGCTCTCACATCCGGGAGACGGTGGGATGCTCCTGAGAACTGGGATCACTGGACACCATTTGCATTTATCAGTTTTACCCTTTGTGTTTCTCCTTGTGCCTGACCCACACCAAGGGCCCAGGAGCACCTCTGGCACTGCACCTGCAGTGGGAGCTGCTCTGATGGTGAGCAGGGACAGGTCGGCAGGAGGGGAAGGGGGACTGCGAGATGAGACAGCCCAGTAAAGCAGCAGTGGAGAGCAGGAGAAAACTGGCGAGGAGTGCAGGGGAAGGGAAGAGGGCTGAGACAGAGCCTGGGCTCTGGAAACCACGGAAATGAAGGAGTAACGGAGGAGTATCAGCTCCAGCTGAAGCACCAGGAGAGGGGATTAGGAGTTTAGACTTGGGACAGTGGAAATGAAGCTGAGTAAAATGTCCCACAGACAATGGGAGCAGGAAAGAATCTTAAATGCAAATCCACATTTCACAAAGGATTTATCATTATCCAGCAGTGCTTTGAGAATTAAGTGTTTCCATCAGAAGTCTTGTCCCAGTGCACTAACACGACAGACGGCGTGAGCCTTTCCAGATGTGGCAGTGCGGATGGGCTTACGGGCCCGCAGAGCAAAGTCTTCCCACTCTCCCCAAATGGATGAATGGGACTGTTACACAACCTGTGAGGAATTATCACTGCCGAGAAACCAGCGCTGCAGGAACAGACAGTGGCATGCCCGGGAGCTGCAGAGTGTGTGTGCAAACACACAAAACAGTTCCAGAAAGGTGAACAGCTGAAGAGAGGGAATGTAGATCATGGAGCCAAATACGGCCCTCAGGCTGCACCCCCAGTTTTTATTATCATAGAACCAGAGGATCCCAGCTGGTTTGGGTGGGAAGGGACCTTAAAGCTCATCCCATCTCACCCTCTGTCAGGGGCAGGGACACCTCCCACTGTCCCAGGTTGCTCCAAGCCCTGTCCAGCCTGGCCTGGGACGCTGCCAGGGATGGGGCACCGCAGCTGCTCTGGGCACCGTGTGCCAGGGCCTCCCCACCCCTGAGGTGCTAAAATTGTGTTTTTATTACGTTGTAGCTGTGAAGGTTAAACAGTATCTGAGTTTTCCATGAATAAATGGCAGGTCTTTGTGATGAAATTAAAAATGTAACATTTCCACAGCTAAAAGACAAAAAGGAACTGTTACTCCAGGTCAGTGGGTACCTCAGGGGAGCACAGACCCTCCCCATACAAAAAGTATTTTAGTGTTTCTCCCACCAAAAAGGCTTTTCTGGCCCCAGCTGCATCCAGATCCAGCATTTTACCCCATTGCAGGGGTGGATCTCAGACTGGGGCTGCTTTCAACAGAGCACGTTTTCCAAACAATCCCAGACGTTTGGCAGGGAAATTGCCGGAGCTGCTTGTAGGCTGGATGTAACTTTTAACACTTTTAACACACAAAGCAATTGCTGCCTTGGTTTCCCTGGCTCTCCAGAAGGATCCCCTCGGTTTGCTGGCAGTGGGAGAGCCTGCACTGCGCCGGCATTCAGGAACGTGAACTCCTGGACGCTGCTGGATGGAAGGCTCATCCCTGGGCTCTCCCCGCACGGAGAGCAGCCCCTGGCTGGGAACAAGGGGCAATATCACACAGAGAAACTCCTTCTTTGGACCAGGCACAACCAACTCCCCCCTGGTATTGCTGCTACTGCTTTATTAAAATGCATAAAGCAGCCAGAAGCAAAGACACCAATAAATTCTTCTGTAAAAGCAGAAATGTTTTTTTCAAATGGCTCCCCTAACACTAATAATCACAGCTCTCTTATGTGTACTTGACTCTGGTTAACCTTTTTCTGGCACTTTTTAACTTCTCCAAGTCAGGTACTAATATGGAACTAATGTGGGGTTTATTTTCCCTGTAGGAATAGCAGAAAGAGCACTGCACATTAGCGTAATCATGCCGGCTCCTTCCAGAAACTGCAGGACTTTACATCAAAGCAGCCGCATTATGGCACAGGAAAAGAATTTAATAACAATTGGGGGACTAAGCATTTTTTTAATGTTAAGGGGGTTTTATTGAATATTAATCCTATAAAATGCTCCTGAAAGTTGGCAGAAGGAAAACTGATGCCCCAAATAGTTACCGTGGCCTTCCACAGTGCCGGGATGCAACTGCAGTGTAATCAGAATTCATCATGCCATTAGCAGAAGGACAACAGGAAAGGAGACACTTCCTCCTGCATCCTGGGGCTTGAACAACCAGAGCTGTGACAACAGGCTCAGCATTGACAGCCTCAGCCAAGCCCTCAAAGTTTATGTGGTTTGGGGTTCAGATCTTGCAGCTTCTTTCAATACAACTTGATATTTGCATTCTTGATTTTATCTTCTGCTCAAGATTTCCATTATATTTTCCTCTCTAAGGGGGTCAGAAGTGCTGGAAACAGGTCTGTAGTGAAAAGGAACAAGACACCCAGAGATTTTTTCCTCCTATTTCTATCTGCTGGATACTTTCCTTTTTTTTCCAGGAGGAGGTCACTCTGCTGCCCGGCACGGCTGCAGCCATGCTCCAGCCACATTAATCCCCGCCCTGCTGAGCTGCTGGAGAAACAGGAATTCATCTGGCACCAGCAGGGGAAAGACAGAAGGAAAAATGAAGGAGGAAAAAATGAATAAATAAATAATTCAGGCAGAGGATGAATACTTGAACAAAGCAGGGCCTGTGTGCAAGGGAATGCTGGGCTGCTTTGCAGCAGAGAAGAGCACCAGCCCACAAAGGTGCTCCTTTATCCAGCAGAGTCAGTGCTCCTGCGCGGGCGCTGAGCAGAGCTGTCCCCAGGCACCACCTGGACACACACATCTGTGCCCCAGCTGGGACCTGCCCCAGCCTGCAGCTGAGTGCCCACAGACCCTCCTGTGGGCACATGCCCAGGTTTGTGCTGCTCAGGTCAGTTGCTCCTGGATAGACACTTGGCACAACTCCTCCTTTCCTAAGTGTCTCGTGGCCCCCATTCCAGGCCTTAGAATTTTCAGAACAACTTCTGAGGGCCACCCCTGAGGGCAGGGTAGAGGACCCACATGTGGAAAAGGCCCTGTGCTTTAACTCCATCTCAAATACCCCTTTTCTCTTTTTTTCCCGAGCCAGGCTCTGAAGGGGTGGTTTTTTCCCACTGCACATGCCAAAACAAGGTCAGGAATACAGAAACCACTTGTGCAGAGCCTGATGCTGGAGGGCAGGGCAGCACAGAGCCCACAGGGGCCCCCCACACTCCGACAGTTTCTTAAGACACATTTGGTGTTAGTTTCTTGCTCTGAGGTGCCTCCAGCTTCTCCTTCACAGGAAAAGGAAACTCGTTCATTATGTATCACAACAGTGTGTTAACAGCTCACAGCCTGAAATGAAGCAAGTGCAGAAAACACTTTCATCACTGTTTCCGTCTCATCAGTTGGGAGTTTGCTGGCGCTCAGTGGAGACATTTTCCCACCCGTTTACCATACAGATACCCCAAAACAGTTATGGAAGAGTGACTGACCAGGTGCCCCCAGTCCCACGCCCCACGGTCTGTGCCATGAGCGCTGCTATCCCCATGAGCCACTGTTGTGGTGCCTTTGAGCAGCCCTGGCCCCATGGCTCTGATGTGTGTTTGACCTGTCAGGAGCATCAAGGCCAGGGCTGAGCAAAGAACACATTAATAAATCTTGGTATCAGTGTTTTATCAACGTGGTCTTGTAAGTTTACGAGCATTTGGCTTTGTTTTACACCAGACAACTCCACACTGCTCCAGAGCAGGCTGCCAGATGTGCAGCATTTCCCTCTGCAGCATCATTGCTTGTGACGGGTCAAGTCCAACAGGAACCTCCTGGAGAGCCCGAGTGCTCCCCAGCTGCCCTGCAGCTCCTCTGAGCACTGCTCTCCCAACAGGCAGACCACACTTGTGACCTCTCTGGGAGTTACTGTGCAGACAAGGTGCTGCTGCTGCCCAGCATTTGGGCCTGGGATGCAAAATTATGGTCAACACATCTGAAAGCCCAAGAAAGAGGGTGCTGCAGTTGGGAGCGAAGGCGTGAACTCCATGGGGATATTGAGAGCTGCAGAGGCAGTTTCCATTCATATCCACGTACAGGTTTCTCAAGAGTTAAGCTTTCAATGACAAAAAATCTAGGTTCTATCAGAGGCCCACAGGAAATCTCTGCACATTCAGCATTTGGGAATGGTGGGAACATCAAATGGTTGTGGACATCTCAGCAGCATCTAGCATTTCACTGTACTCCATTCTCTGCCATCACCTAGTCTTGCTTTAAAGCACTCTAGAAACTGAGTTTCCTCCCCTTCCATCTTTGAGAGACTTTTGCTTAAAGATTAACTACTATTGCCTAAACATTTCTTTTGTTAAATTCAGCCCCTCCTGTTCAGTTTGTAGGGTGGGCATCCTGCTGGATCACAAACACATCCATGGTTGCTCATAGCTGTGGCTGCTGAGTTATTGCAGAGCCAGGCTGTGACAACTGACCTCTCTAATTTCTTCTCTTAAGTCAGTTATTCAGGTCCCCAGTTTTCCTTGTTGCTTTTCTGTGAACAGAAAGGCCCTGATGTGGTGCCAGAACAGAGGACCATTATCAGCTGCAGCCACTACAGGATGCTACGAGGGTCACTATGGTTGTTCTTCTCCTGCTCTTTGCCATGATGGTTTAGTGCAGGCAAATCCAAACTGCTCATCTTTCCTACATGACACTGCAAGCTCCTGTCTAACTTGGTGTATGTTGTTACCATTCTGAGCATCGCTGCTGTTCAGGTTCCTTCCATGGAACACACCTGTGATGGATTAGTGCTTTCATACACAGGCAGCTACATCATCTGTATTTTTCAAGGCTGAATTTCATTTTTTCCCTTTCCTGTTTCTAACTTCTATAAATAAACTGGTATTGTACCTGTATAAAACCAGTCACAACTCATCATTCTCCAGAGTTATTCTGATGAGGTTTCCTTCAGCTCTCAAATTATTAGAAGTTACTAAGAAGTTGTTGCCCAGAGCAGATCTGGCTGCCCCATCCCTGCAAGCATCCAAGGCCAGGCTGGACAGGGCTTGCAGCAACCTGGGACAGCAGAGGATGTCCCTGCCCATGGCAGGGGGTGGAACGAGATGAATTTCAGATCCCTTCCCACACAAACAATTCTGGGATGCCATGATTGAAGGAGATGCATAGAATTAAATCAGGACCAGACATAGGACTGTAAACAACCCATCACCACCACATCAAACATTCTGCCTTTACTGCTGTTCTTAGTCTTCAGTCTTTAGTTGAGTTTTCTGTTTGGTGGACAGAGCTTCCACCTGTACCATCAAAATTAATTTTCAAACTCAAGTCCATGGGAAGACAAGGGCTGTGTCAGTCAAACCTGCCACAGGGAATCTACTGCCTCCACAGAGCCACAGAATCAAGAAGGTTGAAGAGACCTTCAAGATCATAAAGTCCATGAACCCAGCACCACTATTATCCCTAAACCACATCCCCAAGTGTCACATCCAGATGTCTCTTGAACACTCCAGAGATGATGACTCCAACCCCTCCCTGGGCAGCTTATTCCAAGGGTGAGGAAATGGGAGTGACCTTTGGAGAGCCTTATTACGTATATTTCTAATGAGGCTGCAAGCTCCAATCCCCAGCACAGGGACAATTATCAGTGCCTGGGCCACCTTCTGAAGACCAACCTGGCACTGTTGCCACTGCTGCTGTTGGGAATTGTTTGAAGATTGGGAAGGCACTTGCAGCATACATGACTCTTCCTGCTGTACCTTCTGCCATCATCTAATGAGTTCTGCATCATCTCATAAAAAATCCTGGGGTAGGACTTGGATGAGGTCAGAGCCCTTTGCTACAACCCCACATCTGTGGGGCTGCTTTGAACCTGCCTCTCAGTTTTATCATGCTGGCATTTTCTTCCCACCAAAGAGCACTCAGGAAACCCTGAGATGCTGGTGGAAAGCTGCTCTCTTTGCAGCTAAATCCAGCAATCTTCACCCTGCAGGAGTCATGCACCCCCTCACCAGAGCCATGTCTGTGGGCTTTATCTGGGTCAGAAGGAAACTAGCATGTTTGACCCTCCAATTTCAGGCTGCAATAGCTCTTTATTATCTTATCCATAAATCTGAGCACCTCTCTTTTAAATATCCAAAGAGAAAACTCCAGAGCAACCTAGAGGTAGGCATTTTATTGTAGTGGGAAAAAATCATCCGAAGGGAGATTGCCATCTTGGCAATCTAATACAAAAACCAATGCAAGGGAGAGTTCCTGCCCAAGTCCCTGTTTCATATGCCACACAGCCCAACTGAGTTACAGAAACAACAGACCCTCAAAAGCTGCCAACAGCTGAGTGGTTTAAAGCTGCTGTAAGGCAATTTTTTTTGCAAATGGTCATATAATTGTTTGTTCTGGACATCTGCATTGACTGCAGGAATAGTGAACACAGGACTGTAGGAGTTTTGCTTGAATGTGGAGCAGAAGGCTCCACTGGTCTGTTTCCCAGCAGTCTCTCCTAGCTTGGGCTCAACCACAAGAAATCTCTATTTTCAGAGAGAAACTTTAGTCTTACAACAGGTGGCTTAAGGCAAAAGCATTGCCCTTTTCATAAGGCCTTCGGAGATGCCCAATCCCAGGCATTCGAACACCTCAAGGAGAGGAGGGAGCTCTTGGATTGGCACATCCTGTGAGCAGCTCCCAGAGATGGGCAGGGGAAAGCCTCCATGGATACCTGCATCCATGGAATGTCAGCATCTCCAAACTGCCTTTTCCAATGACAGCTACAGACCAACTTTTGTTACAAGGTATATCTTTTGTTATACTTCCTTATGTTACATGGAGGGAAAAGAAACAGGAATTAATAGCTCTGTGGATATTTGAGGTGTCAGTCACTGACAGAAGAAGGCAGATGTCAAACTCTCGGCTGCCCAGACTTTGGACAGCAAGGAGTGTATTCAGCATATTAGGACCAAAAGAAATTCCAAGAACTGGTTTATTGTTGGGTAGATATGATTATATTATTAATAAAGAAGCAGACAGGGCAGAAGTGATCAATAAACATTTTGTTAGGAAACTCAGCCAGTGCACTCAAATCAAATGAAGACCATGAACCCATCCGAGGATTTCTAGGCACAGGGAGCATTAAACAATCTAAAATCGAACAGCCTCTGGGTGCTTTGTGCTCCTACACTGTAAGAGAATTGCCAGGAGAGATCCCTAATCTGTCAATAGGAATGGAGAAAAGTTACCAGAGCAGGAAAATCGTGGAACTCTGGAAATGCTGTAGATTATATCCACATTCAACCAGAGCAAGCAGGACTTGTAACTACAGGTTACTTAACCTGACATCAATCTCAGAAGAAAGTCGGGGAAGTTAATATAGAATTTGATCAATAAAATATTAGAGGATGGGAATAAAATTAACTCAAGTCACAAATGTTTTGTACAGAGTCTTGTTGAGCAAACATTGATTTTTTTTTTAGGTTTCATAGTGTTGTTTCAATTGACTGACTCAGAGTCAGAGCCTTTGGGCAAACAGGGTTGCTCCATGCAGCAAAAGCCTCCCAGGACTTTCCCTGCCCTGGCCCAGGATGACCAGTGCAGGGGCTGAGATATGGCCACCAGGCAGCACATGGCTTATCACAGCCCAGCCAGACCCTCACTACCACAGAGAGCTACTTCCCATTGGTTTGAGGGCAACAAACCCTCTCCTTGACTTAGGCTGATCCGCTCACAGAGTCACAGGATGGTTGGGAGGGACCACAGGAGGTCATCTCCAACCTCACTGCTCTGCCAGAGTCATCCCAGAGCATGGGGCTTAGGATTGCATCCGGATGGGTCCGGAGTATCTCCAGTGAGGGAGACTGCAGCCTCTCTGGGCAGTCTGTTCCTATCTCAAGCAGACCTCGCAGTACTGGGTTGCACCACTGACAGAAATGCATGGCAAAACCTAAGAAAACTGGAGCTTTGTCACCTAATTGCAGCAGGGAAGCCCTCCCCAAAGAAGACATGGTGGGAACACTCCTCACAGGCACCGCTACGGTCTCTGCTGCCCCTCGGACCACGAACGCTGCGCGACACCGCAGCCAATCCCGCAGAGAAAACAAGAAGCCAAACAGAAGTTTGGCCTCGATCCACTGCAAGCAGGGGCTCATCTGTAAGTGCTACAAGGTGTTCCCATCCCACGTTATGGCCAGACTCCAATTCATGCAGAAGCTGAAATAATGGCTTTTATTAAAGGAGGCCAAGGCCGGTCCTTGGCTTACTCCTGCGTGAGCTTCCAGAGGAGAAGAGGGGTGATGCTCCCTCGCAGGAAACTGGAGCTGATGGAGCCAGAGAGCTGAGCTTCCAGGTGCTCAGGTAAACCCAACTTGAGCTGAAATTTTATTGAACTTAAATTCTCCTTACACAGATTTACAACCAGCTCAAAATTTTAATTGCAAGCAGAGAATGATTAAGCTGCTTATTTGAAAGGCAAGGCAGAGCAAGTCTGGTGGCCCTCAGGCAGCACTCCGTAACGGGACAGAGCCTGGGCTGGCACTCAGCTCGGGCAGCAGAGGAAGGATAATCATCTGCTGGAAAGGCTCCAATACTCATCTGGGCCTCCAAAGCCATTACTGCCTGGAAAACAGGGAAAGCTGGGAGGCAGCCAGAGAAACCCTGCAAATACCAAGTGTGGGGTACCATAGCGAGCCGTGTCTGTGCTGGACAGGAAAGGAGGCAAAACTCAGCAAGGGCTGAGTTTTGGGTGGGTTTTCTTATTTAAGAGCATTTTCTGACACTATAAGGGCATACAGTCATTTAAACCACAGCACTTTCACTGCACCCACTATTGCCAGTCTATCTGTAAATTACTTAATAATAAAAAATAAAAACACCTCTGCAATCTCCATCCCTCCATCCGCCCCCTTCACCACCAGCTTGACACAAGACACCCACTCCCAAACAGGCACAAACCCCTAGAAAACGAGATCCAGCAATTGTAAGATTCAACTTCAAAGACATTAGGAAATGTAACATTTTATTTGCCTTCTGCTTTTTAACTTTTGGGGTCCACTCAGGTAATGCTTTTGAATTTTTAATTAAAAATAAAAGCAAGGCTGCTTCTGCTGTCATTTCACTTTGAAGTTGGACATTTAAGTATAAAATCTGTTACCTGAAGACTCTGCTAATGAGTTTAGGAAAACTGCCCAAAACATATGTCTCAGCAGATCTGGACACATATTTTGGTTTGAGCTGGTTTTATTTTGCCTAAAACTCTTCCTGTACATTCTTTCAGCTATTTTAAAGTAATTTTGATTTCCATGCAGTTTTTCTTTTGCATTTTAAATTTAAATTAGAATCATGGGATCACTGAATGGTTTTGGTTGGGAAAGGACTTTAAAGCCTATTCCATTCTACCCCCTGCCATGGGCAGGGACACCTTCCACCATCCCAGGTTGCTCCAAGCCCCATCCAACCTGGCCTTGGACACTTGCAGGGATGGGCAGCCACAGCTGCTCTGGGCACCCTGTGCCACAGGGAGAGCTTTCATTAAATTTAATGCATGCATTTGGTATGATGAGGACAAATTGCCTCCATTTCCACCCAGTCCCGACCCCCTCCTCGCTCAGCCCCTTCCTGCCACCACTGTGACAGTTCACACGTCCAGATGCACCACTAAGGAGACGGTTCCATTAACACCTGGGAGAAGAGCAGGGCAGGGACTGGGCTTTCCAACACCTTTGCTGCCAGGCGGGGATGGGTGCCCACCCTGACAAAGCCCTGCAAGTCCCGCGGGCCCCTCCCCAGGCAAGCAGCACTGGCAGCTGTGGCTGTGAGAGCGAGCACAAGCTCCCAGTGTTCCTGCTCCCTCCCAACCACAGCAGCACACCAGCACCCCACAGTACTGCTGTAATGGGATCCAGCAGCAAAATGCTCTTTCTACTGGAGGACTGTTATATTTCATTGCTGAAAACTTTTGAAGCCTCTCCTTAATTTTCAATGAAAAGCATTTGGTTCCAGGGTGACAGACGAGGCTCTTAAGAGCTGTTACCACCTCAGGTAATTATAAAATGACGGAAGGGAAAGGGAAAAAGCGAGCAAGCACCAGATTAACACTCAGTGTGTTTGTGCAGGGCTACAAAGGCGTTTGCACGGCTGCCTGTGCCGAGAGCTCGGCTACAACAGCTTCCAGTTGGAAAGAAAATTGAAGGAGGATGGAAGTGAGGAAAGAAGAAATTGCAATTAAAAACTGAAATGAATTCCAAAATAACATATGAACTGGAATGCTATAAAATACTTAAGAAAAAAAAAAAAAAAGAAAAGAAAAAGAAGACTTTTGTAGCAAACTGAAACCAGCCCAGATTGAAAAGAAGAGTCAAAAAACTCTTGTGCAAGCTAGGGGCTGGCTCAGGTCCCAGGAGCTGGAGGAGGGCTGTCCTCTCCCTGGGAAGCAGGTAAATCTCAGCAAATTGGAATTTCACTTTGACACTTCACTCAATATACTCTATGTACAACTAGGGGGAAAAAAAATTAAAGCAAGACAAAACCAGGCAAACAGCCTGAGTAAAGCCCTACGAAATTAAATGGTTCCAGCAGTAATAATTAGTTCTTTAACTACAGAATCCCCAAATGGTTTGGGATGGAAGGGACCTTAAACCCCATCCTGTCCCACCTTCCCCTGTCCCAGGTTGTTCCAAGCCCCGTACAACCTGGCCTAGGACACTTCCAGGGATGGAGCAACATGGTGAAACCCAGTGGAGTAAGAACACACAGACCATACAAGAGACATCTGGAGCAGAGGCACAATCCCTTGGTAAGAGATAAAACACAGCAGCTCTCAGTGAGGAGAGGTGAGCCCCAAGGTGGGACTGAACAGGGCAGAAGCAGCAGACGAGGGGCATCACCAAGTTCAGTAGCCTTCAACTTTGGATACCCTGCCCCTAAATCTAAATTAAACCAGAATAAAATGCAAGATTACTAGCCTATAGGTCCACATAATAAATTCCTCCTGAATTCTGCCTCCTGCCAGCAGAGTGTTTATAGCATTACATGGGGAAAAGCTTGGAAACTCCGTATTTCGAGTGGCCGCGCCCAGTGCCAGCCGCCAGCGCCCACGGACACGAGCTGTGCCCACCCATCCCAGCCCGGCGCGCACAGGGCCCGATGGCAAAGAAAGGGCCTTTAATAAACCAGCAGCATAATCCAGGGCTCTGTCCTCTTTATTTTTTAATAGAAGCCTTTCACGATATGGAACTAATTATCGCCATCTGCCGTTCCCGGTCTTATATTTCCTCTCTCACAGCTCATTCTTCAAAAACTCAGTAGCTTCCTCCCCTTACATTTGTAAATGCTGTTGACTATGGATAAAATCCATGTTTACTTTGTATTCAGGGCCCATAGGAAAGCTTGTTTTAATCATCAACAGATGTTACATTCTGCTCTGCTGTGCTTGGCACACAACTTCAGAGGGAAATAAAAGAAAAATCTTTATTTTAAATTTAAATTGTAGATTGTTACAGACTAAATAAAATGCCAAATTGTTATTGGAAACAACATGGCCACTGTAATAACTGTAACTGACATTTACTTTTTACAATTAGGGTTTTTTTCTGGTGCTGTTTAACACAAGATGGTTTCCACATTTTGCAAAGGACTTTCTTTCCCTTTGCTCTGAAATGATTTGCAATCAAGCCACAGACATTTGTAATTTATTTTTATTTAATACTTTCCTACGAGCTTATGAAATACTGGGATTATTATGCTATATACAGTAGATAGTTTTTGAATACGTACTCTCCCTCCGGACTCATATTTCAATACACATTATCCCCTTGAACTCATTTATAAACACCCATTATTCCCCCAGACCCCGCTATAAACATGGAATATCTCCACGGACTGTTCCAGCCTTATGGTCCTTTTTATCTCTGGCTTCTTTCCTATTTATATTCATCTTTGATGTCTGCTCCCGCGCCCCCCCGCCGCGCGTGCCCGGGGGCGCGGTGCCCTCCGGAGCCGGTGGCAGCGGGACCCCGCAGGTACGGCCGCTGCTTCCCGCTTCCTCCTTCCCCAGCGGCTGGAAAAGCCGGGCCGGCCACAGCGGCTGGCTCGGGCACCTGCTGCACGTGTGGGGATTGCGGCATCCCGACAGCCCCTGCTGATGGCAGCCCCTGCTCGCTCTTAGTCACTGTGCGAGCAGTGGCAGCACGATCCGCAAGCCTCCAGCGCCTGAGCGTTCATTCCTCCCCCAGTTACCAAACTGGTGCTTCCTTTGAGTGTTCACTTCTCATTTCAGCTTCATTTCCACACCACTGCAGAAACTAATTATGAAGTTATTTAGAGGTTTGGTATTGCTCAGAAGCAAAACGGAATAAAATGTTTGAGCAAGAAAAACTGAAATATTAGGCAGGATAGTTCTTCATTGTACCTGACTATGACAGCGATTGCAAGGGGACATCTTCCACTAGACCAGGTTACTCCACGTCCTGTCCAAATTGGCTTTGGACACTTCCAGGGATGGGGAGGATGGATTTCTTGCCAAAAGATGTTTTAAATGCAAGCTTTGTGCCTCCATGAGCTAATGTATCAGAGCATCCAGGAGTTTTTAGAGCAAGGCCATAAGGGAGCAGAAGGAGCTGAGCTAGACCTGGATGACATGGTGACACTACTGGGGCTCTGAAGGATCAGAGGTGGGGGTTTAGAAGGAAGAGAATTAATTTACAAAAATGCAACAGTGCACACCAAGGTCAGATGCTGCATATATTTGGGCAAATATTAAGCACAAACAAGTTTAAAAAATTCCCCTTATGAAATTTCATGATCTAAAAAAGAAATCTCAGGAGGAAATAAATCCTTTCTTTTAAAAATTGCAAACTCCAGCACAATGCAAACCATCTTGGAAAGCACCAGACGGCTATTTTATATCGCTGGTGAATACTGTTATGAATTAACAGCTCATTAAGAAAAAAACCTTTGCAAACCATGAATCTCAAAAGAAAGTCAGAGAAACTGTCATCTGCAATCTCCAGTGTGTGAATAAATCTAAAATCCATCAAGGGACGGAGTTCTTCTGAGAGCCAAACAAACAGGTGTCCCCTGGCCTCCCGACCCCAACATCAGCAGCGCAATAAAACTCTTCCCAGTCCAGGACCAAACCATTTGGTACCAGTACATGGGATAATACCTGCTCCTTAACACACGGAAATGCAGATAACAAATGCCTCTAAAGTCCCAGAAGAAACAGAGACGTGCACTGTGAAGTATCCCCTCAGGAATCCTGTAAATCATACCCAAATTTCACTTGTCCTGGAACAGGTTTGAAAATCTGTTTGTGGTTTCTTCTACATATTTTGAACTGTATCTGGTCAGTTCAGAAATGAAAGAGTCCTTCAAACTCCTGTGGAAAGAACTCTGTACGTGTTATTTTAAAATAGCTTTAAACTGCAGACAAATTTGCTCTGCAAACTCAATTATTTTTATGGTTTTAAAAACTTTACTCTTTTTTATCACATTTTATTAATCTGTACAGTAAAGTGCCATTACTTCATCCATTCATTGCTCTGTGCCAAATTTGTTCGTGTTGGCACTCAAAGGGCAGTGCTACCATCGTCCTGTGTTATTCTCTGCACCCTGAGCTCCAGCATTCCCAGTACAGTTGGGAATCTTTGGGCACTCAAATCATCTTTGGGCAGCTGAAAGCACCACGAGCTTCTTCTGTTGGCTTCAATGAGCCTGCTCTCATCTCAGCACCAGAGGTATGAAAACCTCTGCTTATGCAGATGGTGACCCACATTTAATTTCTGTGACCACCTTTCCATCCATCCATCCATCCATCCATCCATCCATCCATCCATCCATCCATCCATCCATCCATCCATCCATCCATCCATCCATCCATCCATCGATTCCTCTGCACCTGAAATGTAACACCAGCTTGGAAAGCTATCCCAAGGTAACCTTCAGTGCCACTTCCAAAAGGCCTCCTCTGGTGGAGGGCGAGAGCCCAGCCCCTCTCTGGGGTCACATTTTTGTAACTCGCTGGGTTCGCTTGGCTTTGCAGCACAGCTCAGCCAGAGCAGGGCTTTGACCAGCACAAGTTTATGTGCAGTTTATTAACATGAAACCCTTTCTCTCCTTTGTCACTTCTCCCAGCTCCTCATGGTTTATCCCATCACCACCCTAACACAGCGTTCACACACAGATCTGGTAAACACCAAATAATCAAACACAGAAGCCAATGCTGTGACATGCACAGGAGGCAGCAGAACTAGAGCTGGGAGTGTCACTCCAGCCCTGCATCACACCACAAGTGACAGGAGATGCCACTGCTACATAAAGCATGGGAGATTTAAGAGAAGAACAGATAGGAATATACAAAAAGACACAAACATCAAGATTTTTTCTTATTATATTTTCCTGGCAGCTCCTCACATTAATTTTCTGTATTTTGTTTCACCACTGAAGAAATCCCTGTTCAGACAATTCACAATGATGGACTAAAACATCATGAAAAACTTGAGCTGGTAGGACTGAATTGTTCAAGAAAAAGGAAATTGTTAGAGGTCATGTTTATACAGAAACAAAAGTGCCTTGTTAATTCACAGGACTCAAGATAATGTGATGATTTGATCTGACGCTTTGCATAACACAGGCCACCGGAATTTTCTCTATTACTTCCAGTTTAAAGCTCAATAGTTGCACTTGAACTACAGGTTTAGAAAATCACCCACTCTCGATGTTCAAATATCCACCATAACAGCCATTAATTGTTCCAGTGATTAATCACCTTCCCTGATTAACACGTACATTATTTCTAGTCAAATTTTTGTCTACCTTTAATCCAATTCACTAAATCTCATTGTATTTTTTTCTTCTGCTCTTAAGAGCTCTCTATTCGCTAATTCTTTTTTGCCCATGTAGGCACTTATTGACCAAGTTCAACCACCTCTTTAGTGCCTTTCTGATAACAGAAGAGGCTTGATTTTTTTTTTTAATCTGTCACCATAAGATAAATTTTTCATTTATTTAATCACCTTTGTAGATTTTCAGTGCATCTGTTTCAGTGCCTTTTTCCAAGTGTCAGGCCAAGAAATGGACAATAGCACATGAAGGCATCAGAGGAGCTGCAGGGACTCCTAAGATTAACTAAAGGGAAATTATCAGCATACAAAAAACTTTCAGCAATTATTTTTAATTTTTCAAAAGAGCCATGTACTTTTAAAGTGCATCTCAACAAAAGGCAGTATCGTTTGTTTTATATAAACAGACAACTTTGAAATCCATTCTCTTTAAAAATTATACCACTTCTTCACATCTTAATTAATGCCAAAACTTGATTTTCTTTCTTAGCAGTGTATTAGAAAAACTGCTATTAATGTAATTTAATTTTTGTAAGGAGCAGCATTTGTTTTCTATTTAAAAAAAATAGGTGGTTCTGAAATGTTGGTCTGTCAACATCACTTAGAACATTCCCATTCCATGCCGCTATGTAATAAATTAAATCAGAGTTTTAATTGTGCCCATGCTTTGTGGTTCCTGGCAGTACAAAAAGATCTTCTGTGAATTCACGTCCCAAAAAGTCCTACTGAGTGATTAATTACTGGTCTGGAAGATATAAATATGCTTTTCAGGGAAGTCAGTATGGACTGCTGGAAGCTTTGGTCTTTTATATGGCTGTAGGTGTCTCTCGCCCAGCAGACATCACCCTAATTCAAACAAGATCCCAGTTCCAATATTTATTGTCTGTACAAACCCTTTCCCTGGCCACTTGCCCTATTTAATTAATACAAGATCTATAGATCTGGAAGGAATATGAGATAACGTATATTCATTTTTTAGATTTCTCTGAGTCTTCCCCATCCTGGAAGAAGCCACCAGCACGGTGTCTTCAGTCCTGCATGCTCTGGACAGTGGAGCTCCTCCAGAACACTGTTCTAATCAGCATGGGAGTAAAGCCCAGCCCAGCTGTCAGTCCCAACCCCATGGATCATTTTCCTCCCCACGACTCAGGGCTGCCACAGCCAGTGGCTTTGCTCTCTCCTCAAACTCCTTCAGTGCTCCAAATAAATTCTTGGGGCAGCTGGTGGGATGTGCAGTCTGCTCCCAGAGTGTCATACGATGAACACACAAGGAGAGGAGCTTTATTTTCCTTCCCACCGGAGCACCATCAATATTAAAACTGAAACCATCCCACCTGCACATCTGGAGCAAGTCAGTGCCACCCCAGCCAGGCAACGGGGTCCAGCTGGAGCTTCCATCACTCCAGGGGAACATCTCCCAGCAGGGTGAGGAGCACCAGGCAGGAGATCAGTCAGCAAAAGGAAAACTGATCAAAACCGGCAGCGACTTGAAAGGACCTGGAACCAGTAATGCGATACTGAACTTCTCACAGTCAGGCCCCCAACACAAGCCAAAGCACCCCAAGTGGAGATTACTGCCTAATGGCCTGGCAGAGGCGACCGAGGGATCACAGTCCAGCTCCTTGCCGTAAGGAGCACCATTTATGTCACTACAAGCAAGAACATGACAAACAAAGACAAACAAAGACTAACTTCATCCTTCCTCTTTGAAAAGGTCTGGCCGTAGTCAAGGAACAGAGTGAAATGTGAAAGAGAAATGTGTTCCTGTTTGGGGGATAGAAGACAAGAGCTTTGCAATCCTCTGAGCACCAAAATTCAGTGAAATCACTGGGGCCATTGTGATGGCTCATTAACAATACACATCTTCCAGCTGACATTTTTCATTTGGACCTTGTGAAAACCACAAATCAAACATACATAAGAAGGTAGCCAACTTCAACCGAGGAAAGGTCTTTAAAAAACAAGAAAGAAAATAAACCTTTGATAAAATAATTGCTTCTACTGTTATTTTTTTTTGCTATTGCTTCAAAAACAATTTCTCTTTCTTTCTTGTTCATCTATCTGGTGTCCTGCTGGTGTGCAGATGAAAGGTCCAGTCTCTTTAAAATTTCATGCAGGGCTCTTCAGAACATCTCAGTTTTAAATGCCCATGGCAAAGACAACAAAATGTACCAGTAAATGGGAAGCAGATGAAACCCCTGTTTATACACTCCATAAAGGTAGTGTGTGCGACAGGGTCTGTTTTCACACCCACGCAGACTGGCAAAACCATCCATAAAATCACTAAACCACATCACTTACATTCACCCAGTACTGACCACAACTTAGCACACCAAAAACTACCTGGGATTAGCAAACCCAGGTGGGTACATTTCTATCACCCGGTAAGGAAAGGGTTTTTTTCTTTCTGCCCTTCCAATACCAGAATGAGCCTACAAGAAAGATGGAGACTATTTACAAGGAATGATAGGGCAGGGGAGAATGGCTTCAATCTGCCAGAGGGCAGGGTTAAATGGAATATTGGGAAGGAATTCCTGGCTATGAGGGTGGGGAGGCCCTGGCACAGGTTGCCCAGAGCTGCTGTGGCTGCCCCTGGATCTCTGGCAGTGTCCAAAGCCAGGTTGAATGGGCCTTGGAGCAACCTGGGATAGTGGAAGTGATCTCTGCAGGTAGGATTGGATGAGCTTTAAGGTCCCTTCCCAAACCAAAGCATTCTGGGATTCTGTGGTATCACTGACATTTCCTTCAAGTGGTTTTGCCACTCACTTAAGAGCATGTTCTGACCAAATTCAAGACAACAGATTCCCACAAAGTACTTCAAGTTTCTACAGCTCGTGAGCCAGCATGATAACCACCACCATCTAAGGCTGCAGTGTTCAAGTCTGACAGGTTTGTGTGGGTTTGTAGCACCTTTTTCCATCTAATAAGTCTAAAATATTTTGCCAGAACAGTCACTGAATTTTCAACCGGAAGCCACAGCATCTGTTTCCTATATCTCTGCTGTTGCTGCTCTCATTTACAGTGTTCACAGCTCCAAGCACTCTTGAGAAGATATTTCTCAGCTCACTGTGGAGTGGAAGCAGACGATTCACATCTGTGGTGCTGAAGCAACTTGGGAGGGACCAGTGAACTCTGCTGGAAAGTAGGAATATGTATAA
>VZRX01015820.1:3871-17768 GCA_013398075.1 Notiomystis cincta | reverse complement strand
AGCTCTGGAAAAGAGGAAAATGTAAAAATTAAAAAAAAAAAAAAAAAAAAACCAAAAAAAAAAAACAAACCAGAACAAAACACACAAAACCCATCAGAGGAACCAGCTGTCAAACACTGAGACACTTGAGGAAGAACAGAAATTTATGGACTATTTTTCAGAGAACTGTTCCAATATCTAATGGCAATCTAAATTTCCCTTAGGAATAGGTTAGTTTTTAGGTATATAAACTCATTTGGAGTGCAGTTATGTTTGGTACACTAACAATGAAAAGAACAAAAACTGTATCAATGTAGGTGAGATGGAAGAATTGGACTCAGCATCCTGACACAGAAAATGTTACCCTGCAGGAGTCACTTGCATTAATCAAAGCCTTCTGGTAGTGAGCTGCACATTGAGAACAAGGGCTGAGCATTCGGTGGGCCCAGGTGTGCGACAGAGATGGCTCAAAGTGAAGATGATTCAACCACGACACATCTCTGCTGCAGTCTAGGGTCAAGCTTGGAGAGCACTGTGCATCACCCACAAGGAAACTTTTCAGTATCTGAAGCAGCTGCTGATCAATAGGCTCATCCTGGATAACCTTGTGCCAAGGCACTTCCAGGGAAACAAATCAAAATCATCAGATGTTCGACAGAGCAGCCTTGTAGATGAAGGATGATACCACAGAGTGACACATGAGTGAGTCATGGGCTACTCAATGTGCAGAAGTGAGTCATGGCTCAGCAAATGGGCTTGCTCTGGCCACATCCCTTTGTCATATAGTGCTAATATGACCAAACCCCCCTAATTGCATCAGCCACGGCAGAGGAGAAGATAAAACTCCTTCAGTCAAGCCTGAGCTCCTGCATCCAGAACAACACCACCCAAAGGGATTTTGCAGCCACGTGCTATGAGGTTATGAACAGGGATATGAAGCACAAACCACTTCCTATGTTACCAAGTAATGACAGAGATAAAAAATCCTGGAGAGCCCCAACCGGGAATGAGTCCATTGTGATTTGCTCCACAGGATTTAAGCCACGCAAGTCCTGCAGAGCCATTCACAGGAGTCTCTGCCCCAGCTGGGGTGGACACACTTCGTTTTGGGCTTTTAAGGCTGAAAATAACACAGGTGATTTTACACAATAATTGGACCAGCACAATATTTCCACTCAAATGTCATCTGTATGACTATAATGGAAGGTGTAAGTAAAAGGAAATCTCTGTTACTCATCCCAGAATTTAATCAAATGAGAAGGATAAACGGTGTTTTCTTTGACAATCACATCTATGGTACATGACCTGCTGTCACACAAGAACAGCCCTAATACAAAATGAAGAACTCAGGGCTATTTTCTCTAAGTAGAGAAGTAACTTGGGATTATCCATTTAGCTTACTCATGCATTATGGACTCGGGAGCTCAGTCTTTGTTTTTCCTATGTTACTACTAATTAGACACGGTGTAGGCAGAGGCAGAAAGCAATCAGAAGAAGCAGCAAAGATCCAGAGTCAACGCGTCCCCCTCCACAGGACCCTGCTCATTGCCGAGCTGGACCCTCACTGCCCCTCACTGCCCAAGAGACACCTCTGGGCATCAAATTAGTACAAAATCTGTGACAGTCTTGGGCCAGAACCTCACTGGCTGTATAACTGCTGTTCTCTCTGTCTATAAGGGAACCACAACAACAGCTGCCCCCAAAGTCCCACACTTGCAGTTCTGACCTGCACGTCCCAACCAAAAAAGGCTTCTCTTCCTGCTCCAGCACAGCAGCATCCCAGAGGGATGCATGGAGAGAGGTGTCAGCCGCAACAGCCACCTGATTTTGGTATTAAGAGTGGACCCAGGTTTGCAGCCCATCATTCCCGAGGGAGAGAGGGACCATCACTGGCCTCAGGACATCATATCTACTGCTGGTTCTGGAAGGGACCATGATAAAATTAATATGTATTAAAATACCACAGACTCCATCCCGTGACCTTGAGCTCTTCCATGGTTCTGTGGTTCTGAGTCAGACTGTGGCACCAAGGACCAGGCAGATGAAGTTTTCGGCTTCACAAATACACAAGCTACAGCAATAATTCTGATGGACTTTGTCAAACACACCCTGACTTACCTGCACATTACCTATAGCCCTCTGCCAAGCGGCGATGGGGCTCTGCTGAGGGCAGCTTTCACCATGGCTTCACAAGAGCAGCACATGCGATGCCCGGGTGCCTCTCGCCCTGCTCCAGGAACCTGTGCCCAGTCCCTGTGCCCAGTCCCTGTGCCCGCCAGCCTGGACAGCCCCACAGGGCACAGCCCACGGACAGCTGAGCCCCAGCACAGGGCTGGCAGGAAGGCAGCAAACCAGCCCACCTGGGCACAACCACCTGACCCAGGAGCATCTTCATTAGAATCCTCCTTAGCCGCTGTGTGTAATTAGCTGCAGGTAGTTGAAAGCATATTTTTGCTTGGCCTTTCTACATCTGTGTTTTCCCCAAAGACTTAACTACCTGGTTTAATGCTCAAACACTAAAACTCAGCTCTCCTTCCATAAAGTATTTTAATCTAAAAATAATTTGAACCATGTTTATTTTTAAGAACTTTTACCCTCCCAAAAATAATGTTTAAAAGAAAGCAACTTTAACCATGAATACAGAGTAAATAATTGCTGTTGCTTTCCTTGCAAATAAATCACTTTTACTCTGGATTTTTTTTAAAAAAAAGATCAAAAGTAACATTAATCATGCTGGCCAGGGAGCAAAAGGACATTCCCAGACATTAACTGCCTTCCAAATATGAAAAACATATTAAATATCTCTTTAAAACAAGATGTTTTCCTCATGTTTCCTTTGGGGGAAAGCTGCTGGGCACGTTCTTGCCTGGGCTAGTCTAGGGGGGCACCTGCGGTGTGCCACCCCTCAGCACACCTGCCCCACAGGTCTGGATCCAGTAGGCTCTGGCCCTGGGATGAAGATGCTCTGGTGGCACCAGGCCACCTTGCCTTTTACACAGGAATTCTGCGCTGGGAGTCGTCCTGACCGTGCAAATTGATTTTTTCCAAACTTTTGCAAGAAAAGTACACACATGGAAACTCCCACCCACTGGCCTGCCACCACGGCACACGTGGATCAAACACCACAAATTGTGCATTTGCTTAATCATGACCTGTGATTTCTGTTGCCATAGGATCAGAGGCAGGACGGAGAGAAACCTGCTTGGGCAGTGTAAGGAAATACAATTAGGGTCAATCCCGAAAAAGACCCAGGAAAGCTATTTTTCCCTCAGCCCAGGCTGGCCCAGAATCCCAGCACACTCTCAGTAACCCTGAGTCAGCAGGAAGGTGCAGACTGGGCCAACAGTTCCTCAGCCCCACAGTGTGGGTTTGCTACCCGGACAAAAGAAGGGAAGCGATGCTCAGTGCTGGGCATTGCCCACGGAGTAAAGGTCATTAGGAGCACTACTTCTCCAGAGGGGCTTTATCTTTCCCCTTCCCACTCCCAAAGACTTTTTAATGCTTTAAAGACACATCAAGAAAATACGGATGCTTTCTTCTCTTAACGTGAACCAGTGCAGCCCCACACTGGGACACACCAGGTGCTGGCCACAGGGACCGCCCATGGTAAAATGCCACTGGCTGCCAGGCCGGCACACCCACTGCCAGTGCCATTCCACACCACAGAGCCCAGTTCCTGGAATGCCCCCTTGCCCTGGTCCTTGGAGTCAGACCACACAGCTCCTGCCAGGTGCCTGCTGCCACACCACACCTCCACCGCGAGGCTACTCATGTTCCTGCTCCCAAAAACAGAATTCCGCCTAAAACAAGAGGGATGAGTTTGGTGTCCCAGCAATAAAGCCTTCTCAGCACCATCAGTAACTCCTCTTCCCCTTCATTTCCGTGCTCCCCCAGCAGCAGGAGGGACACACAGACGGCAAGGCTGCGGAGCAACAGCCAAATCTCCTGTTGGATTTGCTGTCTGTATTTCTTTGTTAGTGAAGTCCCCCTAATTACTTTGAAAGTCTGTGGATTTTGGTTGCAGAAATGAGGGGTTTCTGTCAAAGCAATTTTCCAGAAAAAGCTGTTTCTCTGGAATAAGCTTCTCATCTGCTAATCCACCAGTGCCGCAGTCGCCGGCTGGCCCAAAACAAAGGAATAAGGTTTTCCTACCAGATACCCTGAGGAAGAATTTTATTAGCAGCATACATGTATGATTAGAATAACAGAAAGAAGAGTTTACTTGTGAAAGAATTGACATCAAACCAATACCCAAGTCCTCCAAGGGGAGGGTAGACGCCTTTGAGCAAGAAGCTTTAAAAAACTACCAAAAAGCACACAGGTCTCTCACTTTTTCCATGGAATTTCTTCTCTGTGTCCTACTAGAATCCTTTTCTTTTAAAGCAATAGTATTTGAACTTGTACCAACTCCTACAAATTAGGATTTTACATGTTTATTATCCCTCATAAGAAAAAAATTTCCCTATCTCCAAGTGGGAAACAGCACGCAAAGAGATAAAACTTGGTGAAAAGTTCGTAACTACAAATCTTTAAAATGTTTCATGTGAAAGAGCTGATAATGCAAAAGCAAAGTGCGTGAGCATCCCGGGATTTGTAAATTAAAGCCATTCAGTACCTCACATCCCATGTTACAGGTCCTGTTAGAGCAGGAATTGGCTGTGCCTGACTTACCTGCCCTCCCAAGCAGAGCTCTGCTGACACTGTGCCACACACCGAAGGCGCGTGCAGAGGCTGCTGCAGCTGAGGGGTCTCACGGCGTCGGGGTTGGCAGCGAGGCTCCCTCTGCACCCCTCGTGTCCCAGCCGGTCCTGACGGCACCAATGGAGTTTGGGAGGTGTTTGGGATCACAGCAGGACAACCTGACAACGCCTGCCCTTGGCTGTGGTGAGAGCACAGTCCTGAGGGGACCAGCCCAGTGCCCGGGCTGTTGGAATGTGTGCCCTTGGCTGAATTGTAGCACCAAAAAAGGAGCCTACAGAAATTATTGTTTTCTGATTCACTCTTAGACTAATACTCAAAGATATACAGTCTCAAGTTATTTTCCAAACATTAGCAGTAGAAAAAACAAATATTTAATAAATTGATTAAACTTCTGTTGGGCAAAAGTACTTCAGAGCATACCCTGAGCTGTGGGTGTGTCGGTGCCACCCCTAACACCACCAACGGACCTTGTGCAGAATTGCTACAGTTAAAAAAAAAAAAAGAAAAGAAACACCAAGAGAAAATATAAATACATGAGGCTTCTCCTCAACCTGTTTTCCTTTCCTAGGAAGGAGACATTTATCCCAGCTCCAGCAGGACGGAGATAAGCACACGAAGAATGCCCACAGGCTACAGTTTTTCATTTTCCTCTTGGCCGATCTACAACTAAGCTGCCAAAATAAACAAACTTTGCCTTCCAGTCAGGCTCAAAATGAACCAAACTGAATTTTTATATCATAAAAGGAAGCAAAAAAATAAGCAGGAACAGTTAAAATGCTTAAAATATCAACACTATTTTCCAGAAGGGAAAATAAATTTCTGAAGACAAGCTATTAAACGCTGATTTCAGACACTAATTACACAGTCCCCAACACATCCAACACAGTATCTCAGTCACAGTTGCCTTCCTAAAGTCAATGAGGTGAGAAAGTTTGGCCTCATGACATCAGGGACCAAACCCAGACTTTTTAGGTCAGAAGAGGACCAAGCACATATTTTGACAGCTACCTCATCTAACTTGTTCTTTGCAGAGCAACAGCTTCATTAAAAGACAAGTTGAGTGACATTTTCATGGCCCAGTGAAAATTCCAAGAAGAACTTGGAGAGCACTCACTGACGCAGGACAGTAGGGATGCCCCAGGGTCACCTGAGCAGCCAAGAGTCAGATCAAAGAGCTGGTATTGATATTGAAATTTCTCCAGAGGATCCAGACTGCTTTCAGTTTTAGACCTGATATGAACTTTAAATGATTAAACGTTTCATTGTGTACTAAAGACCTGAAGGATGAACTTTTCTAAAATGCTGGAAACACAGTAAGTACTATGAAGACGTAGACCCAGAGACCATCCCTCTGCCCTGCCATGCTGCCATCTGTGCATTTCCCAGGGTTCTGGTCCAGCTCTGCCTCTGGCAGGCCAGAAACCACAAAGAGAGCTCAGTCCAGCCTGTGCAGGCTCCCCCACACAGCAGCTCACACATCCTGCCTGGCCAGGTCCAGAGGTTTCCCTGAGCCCCTGTGTTGTGCACTGCCTCCTGCAAGAGATTTCTCCGACCACCCAGCATTAGAAACTGTTCCTTTTAATTACCTCATGCAAATGACTTGCCCTTCAGAGCTGGGAGGTGCAGTCCCCCGGAGATAATGCCCATGCTGGCCACCCAGCAGGATGGGGTACCTGTGCAGTGTGACAGCTGCGGTGGTTTCGGCCACGGGATGGGGGAGAGCACTGAAGATGGCTCCAGCATCCCTCTCACCAGCCACCTTATCCTGGAGCAGCCCAGCACTGTTTTAACTTACCAACACCTAAGGCACCAGGAAACTTGTACACATGCAGGAAATTCTCTGGCAGCAGATTAGATTGTAGGATATCAAGGAAAAGGAACCTGAGGAGGAGCCAAGATCTCGGAGAACCTTCAGAAGCTTCCTGCTCTCTGCTCCTGTGCTGACTGTCCCCAGGCTTCATTGACCTGCCAGTCTGAGGCACAAGCACACCAATCCACCCCAATGCTGCATAAAGCAGCGCAAAAATACCTATTTTAAAGAAAAGATCATTTTGTGAGTCACGTAGACAAAAGTGCAAACCCCAAGTACCTGCTGTGTCAAGCAAAATACATAAAGCACAATCAGAAAAAACCACTGGAAAAATAAAGTGCTACACAAAGCAGTCTGGAAGAGTAACTTAAAATGACTGATGGGCTGCTGGTCACTTTTATATGTATTCTTATCCTTCTTCCACTCACTACACTCAGTTCCCTTTTTAAAAAAATATTCCCCTTATACAGTGTCTTTGAACCTTTCAGAGTATGACACAACATTAATAACAGAGGTAGACAAACATCCAGACCAAAAGAGAGCATGTCATCTATCCTCATCATCTATCTCACTTGGTTCCTCACGAAGTGCAGGAATTTGTGTGGCCAGCAAGACTGAATTACCAAATTAATTCACATTTTATAAGTTTTTTTCCTTGTTATTATAATAGTAAAAACAGAAAGAGGAATTATTTCCACAACATATATCCTATGACAGCTGCAGATCCAATCTGATAACATGCCAGAAGGTTGGAGAGCACCAGCCTGAGGCACTGCCCCACGCATGCGGCAAGTGGAGCCATGGCAAGAGTAGGCTCTGCTTTTTAAAAGCAGACTGGAACAAGCGAGCTGCGAAGGAGTGGAAGGCACGCCAAGCAAGCGGCATGGCAGGCCTGGAGCGCGGCGGCAGCGACACGCGGCTCGCGGCTCGCGGCTCCGGCCCCGGCGGGAGCACGGCCACTGCGCTCGCTGAGGCCACGGCAAGGCCCTTCGTGCTGACATCCGCCCCAGTCCCAGCCACCACAGGGCTGGTTGCTGAGAAGTTACTCCTCAAAGCGTGGACCATCCGTGCCTGCACACGTCCACAGCAAGGTCTGGGCCCCATTACAACCACGGGCGTTGATCCATGACCTGTTAGTGAGCTCTGTGGGGGACCACAGCCACAGCTGGTGGCTCCTCAAACACAGGTGCCAAAAGCTTTGAGTCACACAGTTGGGATAATTTTCTATTTAATCTCATGGACATTCCAACTGACCCCTGCTCCTGACATTGCCATAATTAGAAGCATTTGACATTACACTTTAACAACATTCTTCTTTGTTGGTATTTTTGTGAGCAATTAATAACCTGGACTAAAAATAAAATTTATGTATATATACACTGCACTATGAAACTCACAATATTTTAAGATAGTGTTTCATCTGAATACTTTCTTGAGGTCATGTGGAGCATCTATCTCTTTATATGGATAACTAGAAGCAAAGAGGAATCTGTCGTGATAACATGCAAATAAGTACGGTGCATTCATATGAGACCAAACAGTAGAGCAATAAAAAGGAAGGAAAACTACACAGCAGGACAGATATTTCCAGAATTAATGTAGCATTTTCACCTGCTGTGCAGACACAAATTCTGTGTACATGAATTAACACTTGTTCTTATTTGTTTTCTCACCTTCTTTATAGACTAGAAGCCCTATGTGCATCTTTACTTTCAACTGATATTAAGAAGCATCCATGGCTGCAAAGATTATTTCCATTTATTCATGTGAAAAATGGGGTTGTTGTGTACACTTCCTGAGGGAAAAAAAATTTAAAGAGTTATGCCAAAAACTAAGACGAAATGTCCATTAGAATCTCATCATTTTATCACCAAGATACCTTAAAAAAATTACTCTTGCATCCAAGCAATGGTCACCCTATTGCCAATAATAAGGGCTAAATCAATTTAATCACAGAGCTTCTATACTTGTTGGTTGAGCAAAGCTCAGCAGGAGCTCCTGGGCTTCATGGAGGTAGCCACTGTCCTCTGATTTCTTATCTTAATGTTTTACATTAACATTCTTTTAATATTAAAAGGAGTCTCAATATGCAACTGGATCATGTGCTTATTTCCATCAGTGTTCCTCTCGCAACCAGCTCCTTGTAGATAAGATTTCTAAAATAATTAATATTTTCACAGAGCCAGCTATGTTTTAACGTCAGAGGCACGCAAGGAGATGGCTCTGAGAAAAAAAAAAAGTCATTACCCAAAGAGGTAATTTTTACTGAATTCCTGAGGGACTCCAGCACATGAAATTCCCTTGGCTGTGCTGTACACTTGCTATCAGAACATACGTGTATCATACCTCGCTCAGCTTGGCTCATAAAATCCGAGTGTGTTAAGTCTCTGGTGATAGAACAGTCCTGATTGCCTTTGTTCTGCTAATTAGCAGGGAAAAAACCCTTGGAACAAGTTTTTCCCAGTGAGTGCGTTAGGGAACACACAGTGCAGTAATAGCACCACAAGAAACTTGTGTAACAGAGAATTCTGGCTTCCTGCTTTCTTAAGCCTGACACAAAGCTGGAATAATTAGGGTGATAAAGTCGAAGCAGCCCAAGTAAATTCAGCTAAATCTGGTATCACCACAGTTGGGACACTTATTTGCATGTTTAAATTACTCAAGTGACTAATTTTATAATTTCCTTTTCAATTGCTGAATGCCTTACGTCTCAAACGAGTCCCCTGGGAGGCAGAGGCACAGCGCACGGTGTGTTAAACTTACAAACTTGTTATACTGCACCAGATTAGCATAATATTGCATACGTTATTCCTTATTTAATAAAAATTTAATTGTGCATATAATTTGATAATTCAATACCAATAATTTGTTATACAAATCTACAACGCACTCATTTGGTTTCTTCCCTGGAAAAAAGTTACCTGTGAGTTCTCTGTGACTAAACATTCTCACTAAAAATCCCAATTTTGCCATGTTTTACCTGCAGCCTTCCTAAATGGGACACAGCTGACAGTCAAAGAAAATCAAAGCCTTTTATTGGCACTCAAATGTCCTTAAATCCAGCCCCTGGGCTTTGTGTGGAAGTGGCAGAGCATTGAGGCTGCAGCTCTTTGTTAATGATGTTCCGATGATACTCCTTGGGCACATCTTTCACAAAAAGCCAAGGAATGACCACGGAATGTGACCAGAACAAACAGCATTCCGTGGCCAAGTTCTCCACACACTGGGAGGATTTCAATCACAGACTGCAAACAGCCACTGAAAACATCTTGAAAAGCATTTGGAAAATCCCACCGTTACATCATTCCCAATTACCATCCCTGGCAAACCAGCCTCTCCATGGTTTGTTGACATGCAGTTTGGTTTTCCATGTCCTGGGGGGAAACGGTGATCTTGGGAACCTCCTAATGAAAGTAAAACTCACTCAACAGGATCACAAGAATGACAAATTCGTTCTCTTCTGTAGAAATTAGCAGAAAATATTTGTCTCAGGTGTTCTACTGCCATGTTATTTCTTCCCTGTTTTCTAGCTTGGCTCTCTGGAGCTCATCCAAAGCTTCTGACACAAAAAGGACGACTGGCAGCAGCTCTCCAACCCCCAGGGCAGCCCTGGGGATTTAACCCACCCATCCTCCCCGTGAGTGCCAACATCGAGTCCCAGCAATGTCTTTTAATTGAGAGCAATCACTCTACTAATAGAGGAATGCCAGAGAATGCATTTTTCCATTGAAAAAAAGTCCTAATAAACAGCCACTTCCACCCAGGTGTTAAAACCATTAACCCCCACAGCTGGGAGAGGAAAGGCTTCTTTCTCTCACATGAAAGCAAACTTTTTGGAGAAGGCAGTTTTTGCAGAGCTGCATTAATGTCCTCCCACAAAGGTCAGTGCAGCTCAGCCCGGAAGCTCCCGGAGCCTGCTGAGAAAGCCTTTACATCTGCCAAGCCTGTTTGCAATCTCAGTGTTACACACACATCACCTTCCTAAGCTTCTCTACCTTCTCATTGAAATTAATTGTATCATTTTATTTAAGTTTCCAACTTGCTCTGGCGTATTAGCATATTAAAATTAACTCTTCTGGTTGTAATCACTTTACCTTAATAAAACAACTTACCAAGGCAAATTTGATAAAATTATAGTACCCCCTTGTGGTGTTACCCACATACCCCAATAGAACACCTTTTAATATTGTATTTTAAAAAATCCTTTTTTATCAAGCTCAGTGGAGAACTAAATAGCCTTTTCTAGAATGCAACAGGAGCAAAGGGAAGTAAGGGGACTATCACTGGAATCCAAGAATGGATGAGCTAGAACACCACTTTGCCATGAGCCGAGGGAGTAATCTCTACTAAAACTGACTCATTTTTACATCAACAAACACAGCTTATGACACGTTCATATGAAAACATCACTTGGGCAATTGTGTCCCTGATGTAAAACCAGTAAAGAATGATTTCAATTAAAAAACCACCAAACTTAACACCTAGAACACAATCAGCCCTATCAGCTTATCAGTTAAAAAGTAATTTGGGAGCTCACCAGTGATTATAGCCCAAGGAAATAAACGGTACACACAAACCTCAGAGGCACCTCCTTACAGATCCTGAATATCCTGTGCCACTGCACCACTGCTTCCAGCACTATAAAAACTCATGTAGGACAGTTTTAGTACCCAGGAGTTCAGGTACCCTCCAGAACCTGAAGTTATGGGAACATGGGCACATTCAGGAGCCTGCTCAGTGGAATTTCACAGTCAGGGAACCTTGCTGGGACAGCCTGGACACGATTCACAGCTATTTTAAACCCATCATCTACCAAGCAGGACCCATAAGCTTCCATCACAACATTAAAAAGTTACTGTTTCCTGATCATGACAAATGGAGCTTTGCAGACACAACATTCCCAATATTTGGCTGCAGTCTAAGGATGGAAAAGAGAGAAAGTTTGGCAGAAATACACCTAAGGAGATTTTATTCAGGGAAGAGAGGACCTCCTGCTTCACATACACAAGCCATTAAGACTTTTACAACCAAATCATATGGAGCTGCATGTACAGAATGTGCTCCTTCTCCCTTCTAGCAGCCCTGATAAAGGAGCCTGGCTCCGGGCTGGATGTGTTTCCTTCTGCTTCAGGACTCAATCTGCCTTTCTTTTCCCTACTGCCTTTCTGAAATTCCATGGAAAGCCATTGTTGTTAAACAGCAGTAAGTGTTACTCTCCCAGCAGTGTACACTAACAATAATTCAGCCCTGTGTCAGGGGAGGCTGTGAGTTCCTAGCTGAATTTATTTGAAAAATAAAGTTTGTTCTTTTTCTCTGAGATCTTTCCTTAAGCCAGCATGGAACTCTTGTAAAAGAAAAGTGCCTCTAAGTACCAACTACCCAAGGAACAGCCTTTTTATTTTATTTTTTTATTCCTTGCTCACCATGACAACATAATAAATGAGCCCTGAGAGACTTGCAGTGCTTAACTATTTAAAATTGTGTATTTTATCTTTCACTGTAGGCTTCCAGACATAACATCCATGATCTATTTTTCAAACCCTCTTCAGTGTCTCTGAGTGAAATGCGCCAATTTTCACCTGCAATATGCAATGATCAGAAGGACACCTTGAGCGGGGACTCTGGTAACACTTTACAGAACTACTCTTACAGTATTTTTGTGATCTATTAATAATTACTCGCTCCTGTAAAAGAAAGGCAACAAGGCAACAGTTTCACCATCTGCTTTTTCCATTTTTGTTTGGAATTCTGCTGGATGGCTCTGTATTCTTTCATACATGACTAATAGGAAAGATACAAGACTAATAGGAAACACAACTGCAACTTCACTTAGGGTTGGTTTCAGTTAACAGATGGGCTTTAAACTATCCAACATAAAAGCATTCATTTCAGAAAAACTGACCCCAAAACTGCTTCATAAAATGAAGTATTTCCATTTTTTTCCCCTCAAAGCTTTAGGATCTTTCATGACACTACAGTATAAGAGGCCCCTGGGTTAAAAAAAAAATATCACACACACACTTACAATTTCTGACCTTAAATATCAGAGACTAAAGGTTTTTCAATAAAAGTATCAGCAGTAACATACACAGCTCTACAAAAAGCTTCCAAGACCATGGCTTTCCTTGCTAAATTTCAAGTGCCAACATAAGATGACAGCAAAGAGATCTCCCAAATCCCTTTTTTTCGGTCAAGTGAAGCTGTAGTTTTCCACGAGCCACGCGGCAGCCGCGGTGGCACTCGGGGCTGCAGCAGCAGCGCGTCCCCGTGGGTGAGGCAGCCCCCGCCAGGCGCTGCCCAGAGCCCCTCAGCCGCCTGCGGGGCAGCAGCACGAGCCCTGCTGCCAAACTCCTGGCTGTGGAGCACAGCGAGCGGAGCGCTGCTCATCGCACACAGCCCCGGGCCAGCCGAAGAGCCTTTACCCAAGATCAACGAATAGGTTTCTCAAGATCCCTGGATGTGCCCGAGGAAGGGGCTTGGCCTGGTCTAGTGGGAGGTGTCCCTGCCCAGTGTGGTGCCAACCTCAACCCCAACCAGGCTCAACAGCGGAGCTTTCCCCACCTCCTGCTTCCACAGGCTCTGGCTCCAGCCCAACCCACACCACAGCACTGGCAGCAGCTTCACATACGTTTACATTTACAATTAAAGATATTCAAAATTACACTGCAAAGTGTTTTTTGCAACTTGGTTCTCCTACTTTAAGTCCCAAAGGTGCCCGTGAAACCCCCAAGATGCTGAGAGTGACGGGGCTTCCCAGAACTTCCAGGCAGAGCCCGTAGGTGGCGGCATTTTCGTGTGGAAAAGGCAGAATTCCCGTTTTTGTAGTCCCTGTAGGACCAGATTCTGAGCCCGTTGGTGACAGGCAAAGACACCGATTCTCCCCATCAGCTCCTCTCCGCAGCCGGGGCTGGGCAGTGCCCACACAACAGCAGCCCTCTCCCTCTGGACCAGAAGCCCACCTTTCCTCTCCACTGCTGTAAGGGGCAGCACCCCAGAAGGCACCAAAGCACACGTTTAGAAACAGAGGAAGCAAGTGAAGCTTTCCAAATCATACTGTACCCCACGAGTATGGCTCTTCGTTTTGAATATTTTTATTACTTCCTAACCAGAATTCTCTGAGCTTTGCAGAGAGGTATAGAATCACTCAAAAAATAATAAAAAAGGAACACCACACCAAACAAAACTCCCCAAACCCTATAGTTTAAAAAATGCTGTTAAAATTTCATACAAGCATTAACAATGCAGAAAAGTTAGCGAATAAGACGAAGTAGAAAGTAAGGTCCTGTGTTTCCAACAGTGGCTTTGCCAGATGCATCATCACATCTGCATGTAAGCAATTTTTCATTATTTATAAATGCGTTACAGGAACACGGCCAAGCTACAAACCAAGGAGTCCAACACACATTA
>VZRX01015819.1:0-24444 GCA_013398075.1 Notiomystis cincta | reverse complement strand
GTTCATCAGGAACTATAGTGATGAGACAAGGAATAAGGGATACAAACTGAAAGAGGAGAAAATTAGGCTAGAAATTGAAAAAATTTCTTTATTGTGAGGATGAATAGGCATGGAAACAGGTTGCCAAGAGAGGCTGCGGATACCTCAAGTGTGGCAGTGTTGAAGGCCTGGCTGAACAGCTTTTGAATACACAGGTTGCCCAGGAAAGTAGAATCACCATCCCTGGAGTTGCTAAAAAAATGTGTAGTTATGGCAGTTTGGAGTATGGTTTATCAGTGAATATGGCAGTGCTGGGTTAACAGTTGGACTTCATTATCTTAGAGGTCTTTTCCAACCTCAATGAGTCTATGACTCAAAATGCAATTTCTCATCACATAGCCCAGTAAAGAGAGGTACTTGTGCCAAGATCATGAGCTCACCAAAGCCTACATGTGGGCACAGTATTCATAAACTGAAAAGAGTGTTTGGCTGTATGGAGACAGCAGATGATAACAAAATAAAACAAATAATACCACTATGCATCAAGAAGCATGCTTTAGGAGACAAGTCTCACATATGTGAACTGAATGCTGTTACATCTCCCAGTAATCACAATGAGACACCAGTGGGACTACAGGCATTATCAAGGAATNTGAGTCTATGACTCAAAATGCAATTTCTCATCACATAGCCCAGTAAAGAGAGGTACTTGTGCCAAGATCATGAGCTCACCAAAGCCTACATGTGGGCACAGTATTCATAAACTGAAAAGAGTGTTTGGCTGTATGGAGACAGCAGATGATAACAAAATAAAACAAATAATACCACTATGCATCAAGAAGCATGCTTTAGGAGACAAGTCTCACATATGTGAACTGAATGCTGTTACATCTCCCAGTAATCACAATGAGACACCAGTGGGACTACAGGCATTATCAAGGAATCACAGAATGGTTGAGATTGGAAGTAACATCTGAAAATCATCTGGTCTAATGTCCCTATTCAAGCAAGGCCACCTCAAGCCAGTCACCCAGGCTCACGATTTTTGGTTATCTCTGAACTAAGAGACTACAACCTCTCTAGGAAACCTGTGCTCAGGGCTCAGTCAACCCTCACTGTGAAAGAAATTTCTCAGTTTCAAGGGAACTCCCTTGTTTCAATTAATGACAACTGCCTCTCATCCTGTCAGTGGGCACCTCTTAAAGCAGTTTGGCTTTACACTCTCACTTCAGGTATTTATAAACATTAACAAGATCCCAACTAAGGTTTCTCTTCTCCGGACTATGCAGCTCTAGCTCACTCAGCCTTCCTTCAGAGTACCCAAGTCCATCACTTCCATGGTCCTTCATTGGCCAGTCTTCAGAAGCTCCATATTTCTTTTGTTCTGGGAAGTGCAGAACTCATCACATAACTCCAAATATAGCCTAAACAGTGCTGAATAAAGGGGACCCTCTCCCTCAGCACTCATAGTTGCATCCCATCGTGGCCCACGAATTTATATATGCCCATTTTGCTTAAATATTTCCTGACCTGAACCTGATCCACCCAGGGTCCATCTTTGCTCCAGGCTTTCCTCCAGTCCCTGAGTCTTCCTAGTAAAGATGGACACAAACAAGATGTTCAGCACCTCAGACTTTTCCATGTCTTGTGTATCCAGGTCCCCTTTATCACTGAACTCACTGAACAATGGTTCCACATTTTTCCATCTTTCTTTTATTGCCTGTGTCCTTGTAGAAGCTGTTCTAGTTGTCTTTGACATACATGGCCAGATACAATTTAATTTAAGCTTTCTTAACTTTATCCTTGGTTGCTTGAAAAATGTTCCTGCATTCCTGCCAGGAGGAACCTTGCTTTTACCCTTTGTATTCTTCCTTTTCCATCTTTTTTTTTGTTTGTTTAGGAGCTCTTTGTTCATCCATACTACCCTCATAGTATTTTTGCCTAACTTCATGTTCATTGGGATGGGAGTCTCTTGAGCTTGAAGATGAGCCTTGAATATCAACCAGCATTTTGAGGCCACTCTTCCCTCTAGGGCTTTATCTCATAAGACTTTCCTGAGGTTTCTGGGGCATAAGCTTGCTTTTCACCTTCCTCACTGCTTCAAGAATCCTAAATTCCATCTTCTCATGGTCACTGCAGAAAAGGCTGTCTTTGATCTTCCCATCCCAAATGAATACATTTATGTTAGTAATTATGAGGAGCAACAGACCACCTCTCCTTGTGTCACTCAAAAAAAGGTTATCCTGGGTTACCTGTTTCCCACATTATTCTCCCTCCACTGGATACTGGAGTGTTTAAAGTCCCCCATGAATACCAGGGACTGCAGACATGGAGCTGTTCCTATATATCTATAGAGAGCCTCATCTGTCTGTTCTTCTAGGTCATGTGTCCTACAGCAGACACCCACCATAATGCCACCTCTTCCTGTCCTCTCTCTAACCCTAAACTGTAAATTCTGATTTGTGTCCTCATCCATTCCCAGGCAGAGCTCTGTACCTTCCAGCTGCTCTCATACAAAATGCATCTCCCCTTCTCCACATTCACATTTTGGCCTTCCTAAAGTGTCTCTTCTCTCCATTGCAACACTCTATTCATTAAATCAAATCCATTTCAAGTCTGTCACTGAAAGAGATGTCACAGACAGCCCAGAGCAGTTTCCAGGCATGACTAGTTTGTCTTGAATGTCAATAACTGATAACATACCACTGAGACCAGAGCAGACTTCCATGAACACTATTGGGATCATGCATGAACAGCTGCAGTGTAGGAAGATGTCTGTACAGAAGATTTTATAAAATCAGTCTTCAGTGTTCTGAAAAAAACAAATAAACCCTAAACAAACAAACAACAACAACAACAACAAAACTTACAACACAAAAAAAATGAAAGTGCTGTAAAGTCAGGGTGAGTCAAATTGCAAATAGCTCAAGCTAAGCCTAAAGATAAGAAAAGGAGAAAGACTTACCTAGGACATGGGAAAATGTGAGTCTGTGAAGACAGCTAATGATTTCAGCACTAGACTTAAGTGTATTCCTACCTTCACTTTCAGGTCAGGCTCTTTCCCTTTAGTGAAACCAATTGTCTTGGGCAATATGTCATTATACATTCTAGGAACTACCCTGATTAAATAAGAAAGTAATAAAGTTAAATCTACTTGTGTAGAAAAATGTTATAAGAGACCACTTATGTATGTCAATAGTTTCAAGACTCCATTAGCAACAGAGACTGGTTGACAGATTTTCTTGTCAAAGTCCTTCATTGTACTAGTAAAAAAATCAAAAGATTTGTATGACAGGATGCTCTTAACATTTTTCATGCTAATGCATTCCACCAAGACACCTGCTGCTCAGGAGAGATGACCAAGAGCTAAGAAAATGGTGCTGTGTACAGAACCAATCATTATTTCACTAACTAAAGTGGGTAAAAAGTCAGTTTGTATTTCTTGATCTCTGTGAACATCCTAAACACATCTGCAGCTTGCCATGTTCTGAGAGAAGAGATCACCGTTCAGGATTACCTAATTACAGAGCCAAATAAGAACACAATGGTATTACAATGCTGATTCAGGTCTACATCTTGCTCAGTCTTATGATCACACAGATTCCATCCCTTCAAGGCCTGTAATATCGACGTGAACACATCCCAATACACAACACTTAACACTTGTATGTGCTGTGTTATCTGGCATCCATATTCTCATCAGACTCCAAGAGTATGTGAAACTGACTGCTTTTTCTGATCCTTGCAACCACAGCTCCTAAACCACTTTACATGGCATGGTAAGCCAGGAATGGGTACCTGGTGAAATCTTACCAGGGATTAATCCTCTAAGCTGTTAATTTTCTTACAGCTGGAAGTCAGCTTCTTAAAAGAAGAAAATGGACAATGTAAGGGTATGCGGAAAGAGTGTGTCTGCCCCTTGACGTATCTGGTCAGGGCCTTTCTCAGTGAAAAGAGAAGTAATGGGGAAAGGAGCTCATGAGCAACACAGAAACAAGTGAAAGACAGACACCTGATAAAAAAATCATAAGGTAGTGAAGAGAACAAATCTGGACAGCCGCACTAATTGGTAAGGATATGTGAAGTGTGAGAATATTCATTTTTCAATATGGCCATATGACTTAGCACCTATTCAAATCTGGATCATAAGAACACAGAGAGAAACAATATCCTGAGACATAAAACCTGACCAATTAGCATTAGCAAAGATAATAATGAGAAATAAACCTGGTCAGTTGTATTTACTGATGGGCTACCAAGAAACCACAGGCGAACTGGGACTTTGCTACTGATGGAGACTAAACCTGAGGACCAGGATTTTGAAGGGGGATCTGAAGGAAGAGACAAGTAAGTGGATGAGGGGTAGGAGAAGTAGGTAGGAACAAATTAGAGAGTAGACAGAAATGTGTCCAAGTGGGTCAACAGTAATATAGGCTTCATTCATATATTTGTCTGGCTGAACCCTGGGACTGATCAGCACAGTCTGTCCTATCTTTTTAGATTTTCACGTGAAATCTTTTGTTTCTTCTCACCGAATATTTTCTTAACTATCTCTCAAGGTAGTCTTACTCTCTATTCCATAGAAAAGTGTGGACTAAGTGAACACAAGACCTGTGTGTGTGAATGAAATTTGGTAACAACTACTAGAGTCAGACTAGAGTCAGAGACTTCCAGGGGTTGTGGGCACATCTGGCCTGGTGTCTGCTACTGGAGCAAGTGGGAATCTTTTATCTCCAGCCACTGAGGTGAGAATAATGTTATATGTTTCCTGAATATCAGCTATGAGAGGACTGGCATGATTGGGCAGGCAGGCTGGAGTAGGTGACCTCCAGAGGTCCTTTCCAACCTGAACTACTCTGTGATTCTGATTCTGTGAGGTGAGAGTGGGGTTCAGTGCTGGCAGATGCTGTGGCACTATGGGCACTTGTACCTGGCACTGGCTGCCGGGAAGGGTCCTATGAGATCTTTCCCAAACCTGTACAGGTCCACTCACAGACAAACTTCAAGTCAAATAGCCAGTGGGGGTCTGAGGGACCACAGGTTTGGATCAGGGTATTAGGCTGGTTGAACTCTAAGAGAACCTTGGAACCAACATTCAAAATTACCTTTTCTGAAAAAGGCTATTACAGAGGTTAAAGCAAATATACATGCAGGTTAAGGTCTGAAACTAGCTTTTGAATTAAGCTCATTGTTAAGTGCTTATTTTATATAGCATCCTGTTCTCTATAGCTAAGGCTATTTATTAAATAATTTTAAAACACACAATAATGACTTTTAATTTAAAGAACTCCACAAGTGATTTTTTGCCTTTTAAAATAGGTACAATATGTGCACTTTTGGGAGGGTTGGCTTTGCTTTCAAAATAGGTAAGGACACACACATATGCTGAACCTTGATATTTTTAAATTATTTACAGAATCTCAGATTTAGATTGTACTTTGCGTATGTGGCAAGGTATGGTAGTAGGGACATGTGTAGGGCTGCAAGGGTGACTCTGTTAGGAGACATCAGGAGCTGTCTCCATGTCAGAGCTGACTGACTCCACAATCAACCTGTGGCTGGTGAGAGGGGTGCTAATCAGGAGTGTTGGCAGTTGGCAATAGCAGATTTAACAGGGTGAAAACCACTGCAACAGCAGCTGTGAGAGAGAGTAGTGAACATATGTGAGAGAAACAGCTCTGCAGACACCAAGGTCAGTGCAGAAGAATGAGCATGTGATGTAGATCCTGGGGATGCCTTTGTTGAGACAGCTGTGCCCCTGCAGCCCATGGAGAGTCGTGGCAGAGTAGAAATCCACCTGCAGTCCATGGAGGGTTCTATGGCAGAGCATGTGTGTATGACTCCAAGGAAGCTGCACCTCATGGAGAACACGAGCTGGAGCATGATCTTGGCAGGATGTGCACCCCATGGGAAGGAGGCCATGTAGAAATAGGTTTTCTGGCTGGATCTGTGGTCCCATAAGAGACTCACACTAGAGCAGTCCAATGACCTATGTTGGAGCAGTTCTTGAGGAACTGGAGCCTGTGAGAAGGACATATTGGAGAAGTCCATGAATACCTGCTTCCCATAGGTGGAACCCCACAACGGAGCAGAGGAAGTGGAGATGAAGGGCTATAAGCTGACTATAACTCTTATCCTGCATCCCCCTGCACCACTTGGGATGGAGAAGATAGAAAGAATGAGTGGAACCAAGGCATTTTTAGATTGCTCCTAATTCTCACTATTCTATCCTGTTTCTTTTGAAGAAAAGTAATTACCCCAAGTCAAGTCTGTTTCATTTATGAGAGTTATTGCTGAATTTCCTCTCTGTCTTATCTTGATAAATTTTTCATTGTATTTTCTTCCCCTGTCCAGTTGAGGAGGGGAAATGATAGAGTTTGTGGGCACCCAGCAAATAGCCAGGATCAGCGGCTTCTACTGCTGAGGCTGGAAGGAATCTCTGGAAATCCTCAGTCCAACACTCTGGTCATTGAGACTGCTTTATTCTCTGTGTGTGTCAGGTCCTGTGTATCTCCAAGAATGAAGACTGCACAGCCTCTCTGGACCACCTGTTCCAGTACTTGCCCATCCGGAAAAGAACAGAAAAAAAAGTCTTTTCTTCTGTTTACAGTATTTTCTTCTGAAATACAGTATCCTGTATTTCACTTTGTGTCCATTACCTGTGCGAACTGGGTCCCTTTTCATTCCCTCCTATCAAATATTTATACATCTAGATAAGTGCCTGAGTCTTCTTTACCCTCAGTATTTCCAGCTCTGTCATCCTTGCATCATGCTTCAAGCCCTTAAAAGCCACAGAGATGTGTCTCACCAAGGCTGAATGGAGAGGACAGGATCACCTGCCTTAACCTGCTGTCAGTACTTTTCCTAATTGAGCTCAGGATGCTATTTACCTTCACTGCCATATAATGAATGCATTGCTAGCTTATGGTTAGTTTGCTTATTGACCAGGACCTCAGGTCCTTTCCTGCACAGTATCCCTTTTCTGCACAAAAAAAGAAGACCACAATAGTTCACAACCCTGCATAGACTGAAAAGCAATGGAATTTGGTCATTTTGATGATGCAAAAATTATGCTCAGAGATTCATAATATAAACTTGGAATTAAAGATGAATATATTCATGTTGCCTTAGATAAAGCTTCCCATGCTACATATTTTGTGTCCTTGTTTCTCCCTTACTAGATTCATATTTAAGCTGTATTTGCCAAGTACCCACAAATATCTCTCAGCAGGTTGTCTCAGCTTAGAAAGCCAATAAATACACTTATAATATTATTTCTACAGAAAGGTAGATTAAGTATTGAAGATAAAGCTTCTATAATTGATCATGGCTAAATTGATGATGTGTAGTCTCTTTCCCTTGCAGAGCAGAACAAGAAGCCACTCATTACCACCCATAAGGAACACAAATTATTTAATGGCAAGAATTATAAAGGAAAAAAAAAGAAAAATAAATAGTAACAGAAAATAACTTTATTTGTGAATGAATGATTTAAACTTGACAGAGATCATACCATTTGTAACCTGCCAGAAGAAATTTAACAGACCTACTCTATTCTTTGTGACTTAATGTAAACTGACAGACACAGATGTGTCTGGAGTATGAGTCTTATGCCATTTACACCAGTCTATTCAGTAGCTGCTCTCCTTTAACCAAGTATTATACAGTGTGACAATCTGAACACAGCCAAGATGCTGCTCTTTCTCAGGAAAGCCAAGAGGGGCAAAAGTGATTTTCTTTCTGTTACTTTAGGGGAAAAGGAGACACCTGTCAAGGAACATGAATAGGCTTAGAGGGCTAAGAAACTGAAAGGGATTGCTGCTTTTGGCCAGACATCTGCCTTTTAAGAGAGCATCACTTACTGGGAATGTGATGTGGCTGAATGATTTTAGGGAGAAGAGTTAATAAATGCTAAAGCTGCCTAGGTCAGGCTATAGTTCATACAACATTCTGCCACCTTCCCTTCAGATAGACAGAAACCTGAAGAAATAAAACGTCAAATGTATTTCACATCCCCTCTTGGGAACATCATACAAGGGATTGCTGTAGTAGAATAGAAGCAGAGAACAAATTTCAGAGCAAGGATATTTCTCTTTTGCTTATTGCACTTGTTGAAATTATGTGAGAGACATACAAGTACTCCATTATTATCTTTTGTATCACCTTCTCATCACAAACCCTATTCCACAGGATCTTTCTTTCAGGATCTTAATGGCCATAAGAACATACATTTAGCTGATGGTCTAAACATTTTAAGCCAGACAACCTGATTCAAGAATGAAAATATAATTCCTGTCTCTGTATTTGCCTTCTGAAAGTTTTAGCCACCTCTTCATCCATAAACAAACTGAAGTTAAGCAAAGTCTGAAGCCCAATCTTGGTCTGCAAAGCACCTGAAGCACTTCAGCTGTGCCATGATTTCACACTTCATTTTCAGTAATAACTTAACAACTTACTGACGTAAATAGACAATAGATTATTTATTGTCCTGTTAAAGGAGTATATGGCTGCATAGTGATACAGCTAGGAGTTACTGTTGCAGAGATGCCCAGTGTAAGGTCAACTTTTCTTTTTGTGAATATGACATGAACAGTAGGAAAAATATTTTAATGGGGCAGTTCTTTTCTCTTTTCTTGCAGCATGATATGACAAATCTGTTTATTATATACTGTTGAAAATCCTTATTTTATTGATAAGCATAATTTAAAGCAAGGTATGCTAAATTATAGACCTGAAGCTGTAAATTGAATACGAATTATTTAAATCTAATTGAATGAACTGAAAAGGGAAACTACAGATTTTAAAAGTCTATCTGCAAAGTGTCCCCTTTATAGTCATGACCAAATAAAACAGACAAAGAGAAAAACACTAAAAAACATTAAGAGAGTAATACCAGGGCTGAATCCTGAACCTCATGACTACCTATTGCACAATGGTGTAGGCCTGAAAGGATTGTGCCAATACAGAAAGAGAAAAATAATACTGAATTAGAAAAAAAAATCACTCTTATATGTGGATTTTCTTTTTCTAGAGGATAATTACTTTTGGAAACAAGAGCCATTGCTACGTTGAGAGCTTTCAAATCCCTCACACTACTTCTGATTTAAATCTCACAGTTCTTTAAATTATCTTTTGATTTTCTGACATGAAGCTGTAAGTGGATGGACAATTGTATCAGGGCTAGCCTTGTTTTCTCAAAATATTCTTCATTCCATACACTTTTTTGCTTAATAGCATAAATCCTGCCAAGTTACTGGTAGATGATTTCTGCATATCATTCTCTGATCTCTCTTTCTGACACTGTTCCAAGGATGCTAATAGATTTTTTTTTTCCTTTACATTGCATACTTTAAAGTATATTTGGACTTTTGGTATCTTATACAAATTGCATCACTCCAACTGGGATATTTAGGTTTAGTTCTCTGCCTCAGAAGTTATCCTGAAACTCTTTTACTGAGTGCTCTGTATAATGATTTCTTCACCCACCTTATTTCATTTCATTCCTCTGTTACTTCTTATTAAGTACATCAAACCAAACCTTTAATCTTGAGGCCAAAAGGCTATCCTTTATACTGCATTTTTCATTTTCATTTGACCTAACTTGACGTTACTTTATAAGACCCTTCAAATATTTCACCTACTCATATCTCAACACCTCTCTTTAAATGACTTCCTCACAGTACTGTAAGGTACTTCACCTGCTCATTCTAATTACTTTCCTTAAAACACTCTTCTATGCTGTTTCTTTTATCTCTTTTGACAAAGTGCCTAAAGAAAATCAACCTGAATATCCACTTTGCTTACACGGCTGTGGCACTTTTAGCACCACAATATCTGAGCTCCTTCTAACAGCTACTACTCATTAAATAGAAGATTCATCTGTGGGATGCTGATGAGAAAATGAAAGGACAAAACTTAGAATTAACTGTTTTTTTCCCCCATGTCCCAGACCTTTGGCCACTCAATATTTAGACATGGAAGCCCTAATCTAGTGTTCTTTTTGCAGTTTACTAGCACTAGAATAAGTTAATTTTAGTTAAAAGTCCCTGAATATTCAGAATACTGAATATTTTTCTTTTAAGAATGGTTAAGAGAAGAATTGAGTATCATGTTGTAAAAAACTAGTTTAAGACATCATCAGTTATTACTGTATCCTAAATTATGTACACAAAGCATAACCAAAGTATTTAATAGGACTTCAAAAATAATATTTTAAGATGTGTCACAATTTTTTCAATGTCTACTGTACACAGGAGTGAAAGAGCAATTTTTACTGCATTTTAAATGCTACACCTGATGCAAGGAGATGCGACATACAGTGTTTTCTCTCTCACAAAAAGGAGATGATGTTGGAATAAAACAACATGTATTATTGAAAGCCTAAAGCTATTCACAAGCCTTTTCATTTAAGAAAGTGCTTTTAAAATCTCCTCCTGTCCTCCAAGTGCCTTAGATCTCTTAGATTTAGGACTTTGGTGACTAGAATTCATTTCAACACCTAAACTTTTTAATTCTGCATTTGCTTTTTTCTGAGATTGCTCATCAATAGGCTGATAAAAATGATCATATTTTTGCAGAACAATTTGTTTTCTGGTTTGATTTTTACTGCAGACAGAAACTTCTTTGGCTTCAGCTTTAAAACACTTTTATTTGGAGGAGTTGGGGGTGAGCTGTTGCAAACAGAACAGAAGCTTTGGACAAGAACAGAAGCTTTGGACAAGTTTTATTGGGCAGACTCTCTTGTTGAGTCAAGAGTTTCAGAAAAGACTATATGACTTTAAAACTCTCTCTCAAAGAGGAGCCCAGGTGTGGCTGGATCCAATCTTAATCCTAGAAATGGTCAAGTTTATGTCTAAAGGACAATACTGATATAATGGAGCCTTCATACAACTTTTCAGGATCAAGGATTGCATTCCAAATACATTTATATTAATAAAATTAATTGATTATTTGAATTTATGATAATGATAACAATTAGACTGAAAGACTTTGATCAGTGGTATTTACTGCATAGAACATGTAGCTGTAACTACTAGTTAGCACTAGTAGCACTATTTATTGAAAAAATTGAAGCAATGATATTAAAGCTAGCAAAATTATTGTTATGTAGAAGTTGATGCTAGTCACTTATACCAATGACCATTGGCACATCTCTTTTGCTCAGCCTCGAGGAGTAACCTTTTGAGACATTCCCACTCACGGGAGGAAGCTCCACACACGCTCTGAGATGGGTGTATTAGAAGTCCCTGACATTGAAAAGTGGGCCTGGGCTTTTCTGGAACAAAGTGACTGACTGTCAGTCATATGTTGCTAGGCTGGCTGTGTCAGCTCAGCAGCTTTGGACAAATTATCAGTACCATCACTTGTTGGTTCCCTTATCAGATCTGCCACATCTCACCAGCATTTGTTTCCGAACTATTCTTCTTCCTTAGAATGTTTAACTTTCGGATTGATGAGTGTCTTAGGCTACAATGCAAGACTTAACCAAAAGTATGTATTTTATTACCATCTTCATAAGCTGTTAAAACAGGTGGGGTAGTTCTTTACCTCCTCCAGGACTCATCCCTGATAACTCCCTCTGGGGTCTAGCTCTGCTAATGGGCAATCAACTTCTCACTGCATGCCTCAAAAAGTACATCATTCCATTGTGAGATGTTCTGCCCAGGGGGAGGAACCAAGCATTCCTACCTGGATATAATATGAAGTTTGGAACACCACAGGCAGCCTTTACCTACTGAATTCCCAGAGGGCAAGACTTACATAATCACCACTGGACCTTCAGAGGAAGATCAGACCCTTCCACAGGATCACACTTCAACTGAACCACATTCATCACTCCAAGAAGACTGCAGGACAACTTCATTGGACTGCTACCAACACCCTGACCCACAGGGTGTCAGGTTGAATCCTGACTCTGTCAGTTTAAGACAGTGTTTTCTGCCTTATTTTGATTTTCCTATTAAATTGTAGTTCTGACTTGGAATCTCCCCCGGTTTGTTTTCAAACTAGTACAATGAGTCAGTCTGGTTTCAGCATTCCTCAAGACCAAAAGCAGTGCAATCTCTTCTCCTTTCATCATTGGTAACTTTTGTAAATAGGATAAAGCTCAAGTTGGTTTACCCCAACTCCAGGCAAAGCCCTGCTAGAGGGTGAGTATTGTTCCACAGAATAAATAGTGTGCTCTCAAACATAAAGCCTGGCATGGAGAGTGTGTAGCTGGTAAAGAGAGGAAGCGGCAAGCACTGGATTCTAATGATTCAAATTTAAAGATGCTATGGCAACTAACTGTTATCCTACTAATGATTGGCTTTAATGGCCTTGAGGGAGATACTCATTTTCATGCTTTCCTTTCTACTGAAAATATCAAAAAAAGAAGCTGACAATATGAGAGAGAAAGAAAGTATAACAAGGTAGAAGATATAGAAACTGCACAGCAAGTATAAAAAACAACAATAAAAAAAGGACTACAATAAATGAGGCATCAAAAAGTTCATTTCAAGCACACACCTAAAAATATGCCAGTGCTTCACAGCTGTCAGATTTCTGCTTTGCAAGTTGCTCTGTTATTCATTAAGCATAAGGATGGAATAAGGAAGAGATGAGAGGGCTTTCTACTACACTAAACTTGGGAATGTTCCCTCAGAAAAGACAGTTGCTTGACTAGCTGCAGAGACAAGACGCAAAGCTATTATATTCTCAAATTTTATGAGTAAATATTCAGGCAACTTGAAGATTTTATCATCATGCATATCATGTACCTACTCAGCTTTATTTATATCTAGAAGAGAAATTGAATTTTAGAAATTAGCATTGTATGGAGAACAAAAAATGCCTGTACAAAAGACAAAACCTGGACTGTGTGAACTAAGTAACTTATATTTTAAGCTCACAGAATGTATCTGGCATTGTATTAGTCATCAGTGTTGGTATCAGAAGGCAAGGGTGCTGCCATAGAAATGGTAAAATGACACATGATTTTGCAGTGAGATACCAGACTCTTTACAATCATCTTCATGTACTGCAGAATAAATTATTTCTTCTTTATTTTTCAGAAGTCCTTTTAATTACAACACTCTTGGGTTTTGTGGTTTTTCTTCTTTTTCAAAATCAACAGTCTCAAAAATAGTCATTTTTTGAATTTTGCTCAAAGCTTGTCTGAAAGGTAGTCAGCTAAAGATTGATTTTAAATCTATTTTATAGTCATAGCTCACAGCTGCAATTTGTTTCACTTACTTTTTCTTTCAAGAAAAATTTATCAGATTTCATCTTAGTTCCTCATATACAAAGTATTTATAGTATAAGTGAAAATAATTAAGAGATTAATCAATACATGTGATTTATTCTAAGCTTTTGGATCTGAATTTTAAGATCCTCTCAGTAACAATGTTGTTTTATTGGCTGATATGATAGTTGATTTCTTTTCTGACATATGAAGTAACAAGAAAAGGATAAAATTAGTGTAACTCCTTTCTTCTCAATTAAGAATTCTAATAATTTGTTAAATTATGCCAAAAATAGCTACAAGTTAATAATAGGGTGAATTCTTAATTGCAATTCTTTCTTGACACTTGACATATACAATATTCATTGTTAAACTTTAATTTGCTACATCAAATTAAATTCTTTGTCTTGAATCCAGAACTGTCTTTATGTTTGCTTAATGCTGCTTTTTCTATCCAGAGATATTTGGCTTACATTAAGATAAACTATTATATAATTCACCCTGTGCTCCTTTAGTAACTATTTAGGTGCCTGTCAACACGAACACTCTGTACTCAACTGGCAAGAAGGTAAAATAAACCATGAGTCAGAGCCTCTTCTAGTTCACCACGATGCAAATTTGGTATATATTTGTTGAAATCAGTGAAATTACATTTCCGTGAAAACAAGCCATCTACAGGAGGAGAATTAGTCTGGCATTATTCTAGTATCATCAAAGTAATTCCTACACACAGAATTATGTTTTAGAAGTAGAGCTCTTCCATGGTTTCAGTGGCACTACTTTTCTCTTCAAAGGAATGTCTTAAATATATCTGTTCAAGACAAAATCTATGCCTTGGTCATTATATGTCTGCACAGAGCATGGTATGACAGAACTGTGCTCTCAGCTGAAACTTTCAATGGTACATTAATAGGCTTGCCAACAATAGCTTCAATGCAATCGATCAAGAATAGAAGAAAAAATACTTTACAACCTTTCAGGAGAATTTTGCCATTACAGAAGTTTCAAAACATCCTGTCAATAGGCATCTGAAAACGTTTTCTGCTATTCAGAAGCTTTGCAAAAAATTAAACCAGTGTTTTTGTGGATCTAATTCCAGAGACCAAAATTAACTGCAGCTATTTTTATATGTGTTTTCACAGTTCCATTAGGGGATATTAAGCAATTGGAACTGTTTCATCTTTTAAGTAAGAAACTGTTTATGCCAATGTTATTTTACAGGTTGGATTAGGGAAGAAAAGAGTTTAGAAAGCAGTACATTAGACTGCCTTGCATTGAAGCAATTGCACTTGATTAATTTTCTCAGCATTAATAATGAAAATAAATGCCTATAGGATCCAAATAATCTAAATAAGATAAAGGATTTTGGCATGGAAAGATTTTGTCCATCTACAGACATGTGCCAGACATAAAGACATTAGGGAGAAAGGCTTCAATTCAGTTTTTGTGCTTGATCTAGATTTGGTGGGAATTCATTAATGCTCAGGAGTACATATCAGCATGTATGACAAAGTTGTGGAGATGCTTGTTTTCTCAAGGGTTACTGTGTGGTTACTATGATGCACTTATTCTATTGAAAGGAAGGTGGCCAGGAAGCACAAGTTTGACTTGCCCGGGATGAACACAAAAACCTATCTCTCACTTCAGGATGAAGAGAAATCACTTTGCTCTGACTAACTGATCATAAACAGAAACAGCAGCTCTAGAAAAGACAGCATTCATATGGCTCACAGAAGTGTAAGTCATTTCTGAAGCCAGCATGAGGTATGAGGTTTAAAAAAAGTTTCCTAGGAACATAGAGCAGACAGGGTAGCTATCAACCAGGAAACCACCAAAAGATGCCAAACTGCATTGCACAAGCAGAGGGGAGGACAAGCCTGGCAAGGGCAGAGCAGACAGGTAACATGGGACTTCTTTTTAAGCTCCCTGTTCAGATTGTTTCAAGGCAGCACATAAGGGTTTGCTGTATTTCCAAGTCATTCTATTTTTATTTAGTGTTAAATCATTCAAATACAGAAGAGATTTAGCAACAGAAGCTTTTTCTCTGATGTATTTTCTTCAAAAAAGGGAAAAAAGAGGAAGGTCAGCTCCAACTTGAGGATCACAGAGGTCTCCACACAGTATATATCAGCTAGAGGTTTATAAAGAAATAAATCTTACATAGTATAAAATTTAACAATTGGTTAAAGCACAGGAGAGATATCTTCACATCTCTGCATCACTACAGACCTCTTTCGTATCTAAGAACAAATCACATAACTTTTTGTGCTTTGGGTCCACATAACACAATGTAGTAGTTTCCCCCTCACATAAGCTTGTCTTTGTAAGAATTTGTGGATATTCCACCAGTGGTGTCTGAGTTTAAACCATAAAATGGGCAGGGAAAGAGGCATGGAACTGAACTGAAGAGACTGGGGGCAGGGGCGAGGGGGGCCTCTAGAAGGCCAACAAGGAATGTACTGTCTAAGAGGCCATAGTCTTTTAAAAGTTATCTTGTCTGTGTTGTGAGGATTAAGTTTTGGGCAAATAGCTTCAGGGTCAAAACTTCTAAAAGTGCAACTTTGCATAGGAAACAGGTTGATTTTACAAATGACTGAGAGAAGCTATTTTAATCAGAAATGGTGTGAACAACACAAATGTGACTATTCTCCTGAGTGCTATCACATCCCACTTGTTAGTACAGACTCTGCCAAAATAAGATGTGTTATAATAGAGAGAAAAATAATAAGTCCACATTAAGTTTTCTTTAAAAAATAAAGTTCCTGACTGTCCCCTGGGAACTTCTTTGTTCCAGTCACTTAGCTGACAATATCTCCCTGAGTGTCCATTGTCCAAAACTTATTCACAATTTGTATTATTGCAGAATGAAAATTTCCAGTCATAGACAAGTATCTTATAAAATTAAGCATTACACATGCATTACCAAAAAGATTCCCTAAGAGCTTCCATTCTAAACATCAAACCAGAAACAAGGGATCTGCCTATTCAGTTTGCAGGAAATTTTAGTTTACTCTCAAAAGATTCTGCTTAGAAGCTGTAGGCAAGGGGAAAGCAAGTCATGGACAATAGAAAAAGAAGGAAAAAGAAGAAGACAGAATGAGTATCCTCTGGGAATTGTTCACATTCTTCTAGTTCTGCCATTTTGGGGGTCATTTATAAAGATAATTTTAATGTGCCTAATTACCATAGAAGGTGAATATTGCAGGTGTTGGAGAACTTTTTATGTGCTTGCAATGTAATTTTCACTATGGATATGAAAAAACATTATTAAAGAAACCTGTCAAGTATGATGAAATTTAAAACTAGTTTAAAAAAAGACACAGAGAGTCATTCACATCAACACTGAACAAAGATTCTGTATCTCATAAGCCCTGAACCATGGGGAGCTCAGCCCCACAGAGAGATATGTTACAGAGAGACTGACAAAGTCTGCAGCCAGCAGGTCTAACTGGTTCTTCAAGAAAATGCTAATGACACTGCTAAGGCTGAGGGAAATGCCAGGAGTAAGTAAGGAAATATACATGTGGTCTTTTCCTTTAGGTATTTATGTCTCTGTCTGCTATTTATATTTTGGCAAAAGAATATATGTGTCACTACGTGTCACCATTTTACATAATCTCCAAAAGGAAAATCATATAGATAGGCAGTCCTTCTGAGCAATGACATTAAACACAAAGATTTTGAGTGGATTGAGCTAATCATTCAACCTCCCTCTCAGACTTTCAATGGAGGGAAATGGGATGAGTGAAAGGGGATTTTAAGGGCACAGCCTATCTTATGTTAAGTAAAATGTGTCTCAAAGAAATTCTGACAAGTGACTGCACAGTCATTCTTTTAGGAAATTGTATTTAATTAGGACTAAAATTTCATTTACTAACAAAGAATCCTTGATGTCTGAGATCAGGAGCTTTCTGAAGCCGAAAAAGATATCACAGGATGTATAAACTAGAAAGTGTATAATCACCAATATTCCTCTTAAGAAACCCAGAATATTAAATTCTGCCTTCTATAAACCAAGTATTAATCACCTGTATCAAACACTTTCATTACTGTTCAGCACCACTATTTTAAAGGAACTCATAAACTCATAGATCTTAGTGTATCAATTTGTCTACCAGTTCTTCAAGTACAAAGTACTATCCCTCACCCAGAAAAAAAAATGAAAAAAAGAAAAATTCTACTACTTGACATAAATTGATGATAGAGTCACTTGGAGATTTTGAGACAGTTTCATACTGCAACAGTGATATCATCTGTTGCTTAGATTTCTCTTCCATGGCATAAAAAACAATCTAGTCTCTCTATAAAGCTCAGAGAATAACTGAACATAAACTTAAAAGGTAAAATTCAAACTTGATGTTTCCGGATGGGTGTTTCAAACACATAGATTTGGATCAAACACTGCTTATCCTAACTATTGACAAATCTTTCAATAGTTAAATTCTCCATTTGAAACACATGGAAAACATTAACAACTTTTCTTTGCACAGAAGAGTTGAAATTAAAATTGAGAAGATGCTAAGTAACAATTGCAAAGTACCTCAACATGACAAAAAGAATACATAGGGAGGACAGAATTGATAACTACTAGTTTTTATAATTAGTTTTCCTTCATATTGTAATAACAATAAAATCACTGAAAATACTTTTCATAGGTGCAAAGTGTTTGAAATAAATCCTACAAATTCTAAATCAAAAAGGTTTTGATTTAAGAAAGTGAGTATTGCTCCAGAAAATTTAACCTTAAAATTACACCCATACATCTCTGAAAGAAAACAGCTCCAACTAATTCATGTAGCTTATCAAAAGGACTTAGTAAGAATAAATCTTGCACACATAAAAAATGATTGTCCAATAAAAGACTCACAGTCTGCAAATTTAGAAATATTCATAGAGATATTTTTTTTCCCTTAAAATTTGCTCATGGGCTAGTTGTTTACTGAAAGAGTTAGTCAAATATTCACTTAACTCTAGTTTCTCAGGTGGGCATTGTTGTTTAGGTAATGAGTTTAATGCTATTAATCCGATATAAATAAGAGACTATTTTTCCAAAATTTTCCTAGTGGAAAAGTAAATGACAGGTTATTTCATTTGAAGGAGACAGTTCAGAACAATGTTATTTTCTGGAAAATGTTATTACACCATAGAATGAAATATCATAAAATTATTCGGAAATATAGAATCCCTGAAGCTACATTTTTCAAGCAAACCTTCTGCACTGAACTGAGGCATGTTGCCTAAATCTACCTGTAAATAGTACAAAACATCTGATATGCAAATACTCACAGGTGGCAGATTTTCACATGCTGATTTCCAGAAGATAGAGAAAGAAAATTGTATCATACTGTCTAAAGAAACATACCTTAACATATTTATAAAGATATGTATTATTTGTCCAACAAGTAATTTATTGTGTTTGATCTGAATCTTGTAATAGGCAACTGCATGTTTTATTTGCTTTTTATTGTATTATCTAACATGCAGACAAAGCATCTGCATTACAATTCTGTTTATGAGCAGGTTTTGAACTGAACTGTCTCCATTACCTTTCATTGGAATACAACACATAGGGAGATTGTAGCTGGCAAACTGGATTCAATTGGTATTAAAGGAAATCACAAGATATGCTGCATCTGCTTATGAAAATTCAGAGCATGGAAGCAGTCTAGAATCAGCCAGAAGTAAATTCAGGAAGACACACTATAGGTGTCAAATTCTCAGCATTATTCTGCTTTGCACTACAGATTTACCCTAATTTGCATTGTGTTCCTTGATAATGTAGACATACTAGACACCGCCTCCTTTAGAAGAGGCTTAGCCTAGAAATAATTTAGAAGGAGAAGCAACAGCTACATTTTTATGTGTGTATCAATTTCTTTATCTAGAGAAATTAATCTAATTTGGCATAGAGACATCATTCAAAGCTCTCACTCAGCAAAGCAGGATTGTTGGCACCCAAAGGGGAAAAATAAAATAGAGGAACTGATTGGTGTTACTTTCCAGACAAAAAATTTACAAATTTTTTATGAGGAGAATTCTTGTATATATATGGGTTGTGTAGTAGTCTTCCAAAGGTAACATGATTGCATGGGAACCAAAGTGATATATATTTACTTTAATGTTCATAAATGTCTGACTTTTTGAACAGAAATGAGGCATCAGTATTTCTGAATTTGCTGAAATGTGTACATGTCACAGAGAGACTGGACTTACCGGCACTGCTCAAATAATACTGATGTGGCAAATTTCAAAGACTAAAAACAGTGAAGGCAGTATTTAATTTCCCAACCTTTAACTCTCTCTGTACTGAGACTCCAACCCAATGGCAGGAGTAAATTCCAAGCCAAAGCCAGCTGAACTGTGAGACAAAGTGTGGTTGTGCAGATCATACCTTCCTAGTGATACTACTGGTTCTGTGTTTACACATCATTTAATAAGTCTCTTTTTGTGACAGACTGACATTGCTTCTGTCCTAATGGGTCTGGGATAGAACCAATTTATTAAGAAATCAATTCTTTTCTTTCCAGAGAATTGATCTAATGGAGTATTCTGGCTATAACATAAAATGGTTAATAGAAATTATAAATTAAGAATTTGGTGCTTTTCAAAACTCTATTAAGAAACACATTGCTAAATCTTGGTGTTCTCTCTTCTTTTAACACTTGTAGAAGAGAAATGTGAGAAAGCATGAGTATTTTCAATCATTTTTCTTAAGGCAGTTCAGGTAAACTCTGCAGTATATCTGGAAGTAATGGCTGAATAATTCTCTTCTGTATCAGTTTTACCTTTCAATGTGCTAATCCAAGTAACATGGTTTCCATACTAAGGTTACTCAACACTCCTTCATTAAACACACAAAAATACGTTTATAGTGCAAAGTTTTTGGCCAAACATTGTTTGGATAGGTTCTACCACTCTGTCTTCCAACATACAGCTTACAAATAAGTGGAGAAGGTGCTATAGGTTTCAAGTAAGTTACAATGCAATTTGAGTGAAAGGCTACAGTACTTAGAGCACTTCAGCATCTCTGCCTAACACTTTTTTACTTCCTCTTTCTCTCTTTCTTTTCAGGTGTTATTTTTTAATTATGAAACATTTTTGTGTTTTAATAGACCACTTAAACATACTTCATAAAAGGGTTATTGTGAGCAGGTATGCTGTGAGTCAATTGATACCATGCCTGACCTAAGGTACTGTATCATAGGCCTTTAGTTTCTAATGCATGAGGAAATTTAGTTACCATGGCTATAATTACCATAATTTTACACCTATTAATTTTGTCTGTAGCATTCATTTCCATAATCTAGAATTTGAAACAAAAACATGATCCTCACTTTTTTTCTGGCAAGAATACAATTATTATGAAACTCTTAAATGTCATTTTTTTCTCCCTTTTTCACTGAATCTCTCCAGACACTTTCCTTCTTATTAAATTCAAACATCTGTGAAATGGCCAGACAGCAAGAAGATAAAAGCAAATGTGAAGCAACCTTCATCCATGCTGAACAAATAGTATATTATAAACAGGTTTTCCAGTTGAAGTTACAGAGCAAATTAAGAAATACCTAAGGCTATAATTTACTAAAAACATGTTTCTTAAATTTCTGACAGTTTCATTTAGCTGACTAATTAAATTGGCTTGTAGGCATTTCAGTAAAGTAGTCCTATAACTGCACTATCATTTGGAAAGAAAGTGTAGGTGACTTTTCTGTGGAAACATATTAGCTATTGTCTGCCTCCCCCACTGAATATTTGATCAGTATCAACTAGTCATACCTTATTGAATCAAATGAGAATGTGAAGCTTTAGTTAAAGTAATTTTAAAAATGCATATGCTAACAGTCATATGAGATAAAACATCTAAATACATGTTGCCAAGGAAAGTAAGTATTCAGGATTTCAAATTTTCATTTAGAGGCGTATCTTCCAGGAGTAGTAAAAAAAGTTAGATTTAATAGCTAACAATCAACAAAATCAAACTATGTGATCATAGTTTATTTTTTCTTTAAATTGTAAGTTTAAAATATTTTTAAGTGTGCAATCTGTCTATATGATATATGGATTGCAAGAATTCTGTAAACAAAAGGCTTTCAACTAAGATGAAAATTAACAAATAATCCTTTCCTGTGTGCATTACCTCATACAAAGAAACAGAAGTGAAATAATTTCTAGAACAGTGAAATTAATTCTTCCTTCCCACTTTTGAGGATAAATAAGATTGAGCACCTTCATCATCCTACTAAAATCATAACAGCTCTTTCCAAAAAATTTTGTAAGCATGAAAGCTGCATCAGAAAAACTGTACTACGAAACATCCTACAATCTTGTAAAAGTATAATACAGATTAAATCCCTGATAATGGTCAAAAAATTGATATACATTGATATTTTCTCTTTACTTCTTTGAACACAGCTTAGCATCTTGCCATATATAAGAGAAAGCACCTGACAAGGTTTAAAAATGGTTTCCTTTCACTATAACTGTGTTTTTCCTTTAAAAAAAGAAAGAAAAAAAAAAAGACAATGAAAAATAAAATGTTCAGAGCTGAAATTATGTGATTAGTTTACAAAACAGTAGTTCTTTATAGGGTATCATTGAAACAGAATTGTGTGTCCAAGGCAGGTCACAACAAACCAGAATAAGAGCAAATTACATTTTTGTATGAGTGATAAAGGCATAGCATTGAGTGTTTTCTTCATAATAAAAGATATCACAAAAAGCCCCAAAACAACAACAATTACAACTACAAAAAATTAAACTAGCAAAAATTTCTATTCCTGAATAAGACCATAGTATGGACTCCGCAGGAAAATACAGCAAACATCATTTGTGTATCAACTNTAGTAGTATTTATTGTCCAGTAGCATCCACTCACTTTCAAACCTGCAAGAATGCACCTATATTTTATTCCTCTGGAGCTGCAGTTCAACATGAGGGGAAAAAAACTGCTATGATTGCTGCTATTGCTGCCACCACAGAAGATCACAAGAGAAATGAGGTTAGTTCAGCTTAAGTGAATTGTGCAGAAAGCAGCTCCAAGTCATCTTTGCTTCTCTCAACTCCAAACTTTGGGAGCAGACAGCGTAGGTTAGAGTGACTTTGGAGTGTTTGAAATCTCACCAGCTAGATACCTGAGGACTGGGAGAAAACAGAGTATGGCTGTTCTGGGACCTGCTACCTGGGTTGGTGCTTTCTCTCTACTCTGCTGTGCCTGCCTAAATTTCCTCTGTATTTAAATATGAACTTGGTTAGGGTCATTAGTTTTTTCATGTGACGTATTCAATAGGAGTCAAGTTGACTCTGCTCTCCTAAAAAGGTTTATTTACTGAGGACGAAGATCTTTTTTTCAGAGGAGATTAGTCTCTGGCATAGCAACCTTTATCAGATGTGAATATTGTATCAGATGTGATTTTGAAAGTTTGGCTTAGAGAGGAGGCTCCTATTGGCTCATGGTGTTCACTGAATCAAATTTGTCTAGAAAGGTTCTTTTGGAACTTCTAATTAGAAGACTGGAAGAACTCAGTGAGACTAGACTAGGATAGAAAAGTTAAGTCCATCTAGAAGGGACCTTCAGTAATCATCTAATTCAACAGCCTGATTACTTCAGGTTGAGCAAAAGTTGAAGTGAAGTGTTAAAGGCATTGTCTAACTGCCTGTTAAACAGGCATAGGGTATCCACCACCTCTCTCAGAAGCCTGCTCCAGTGTTTGCAATTCTCAGTTTCCTAACTGTCAGATCTAAACCTTCTCTGATGCATCTGTGAATCCTCCACAGGCATCCTATCCCAGGATGTCAGGGAGGAGTGATCAGCACCTCCCTCTCTTCTTCCCCTCCTCAGTAAGCTGCAGAGAGCAAAGAGGTCACCTCCTCAGTCTCCACAAAGCCAGCTGAAGCTGTCATGGGAAGGTATTTCCTCTGAGACTGCCCAGTGATTCAATCTGCATGTAAGCTCATAATCACCAGATCTTATAGACTCATGTTTCATTTAAGAAATCCTCTATTTCTTACCTAAAAGGAGGTTTTTGATGGTTGGTTGAGAGGGGTTTGAGGATGTGTGGGGAATAGTTGGTTTTTGTTTGGGTTTTTTGGGGCTTGATTTGACTAGGAAGCACAGATTCATTATGTCATTTGCACAAACTCTACGATTACTGAGCTAATAAATATTTCTACTTCCTCAAAATCTTAGCACTGGGAAGGTCTAAACTTCAAAGTCTAATGCCCTCAGGATCTTGAGACATCTGCTTGGAGACAGGAAGCTTGACAGGATTTCCACCTCACTCCAAGAGGCATCTACAAAGTGGTGGGATCTGCTAGTATTGAAGTATGGGAAAATGTCAGCTGCTGCATTAGCTACAAAGTTCTGAAGTTTTACCATCTAACGTTTGCTATTGCCATCACTGAGAGCTTTTTGGTCCCCTCAGACATCTACTGGCAGAGCTGTTTCCAAGCACACCTTGAAGCAGACAGTGGAAGGCTTGGCTGGAAGACTTAAAATCATCCTAAACACCCAGAAATGTAAACATCTGCCATGGAGTTGCTGACCACTAAGTGCACGAGGGCTCTAAAATAATAGGGCAGTTACTTCAAACCAAAGATGTCAGAAACTTCCCAAGTCCCAGGCAGATCACCCTAGTGAAAATGCAATAAGTATTTAAGAATTCTGAGAAATTTTATCCATATTTGGTTCTATATAATATTCTTATTTCTAGTGTATTTATTCAAACTATAGATCTACAGACTGTAATGATACTAAGAAATTACATATGTCAAAAAAATCCAACAAATGGGAGTTAAAATAGAGTGAGGGCTATCACATAAAACAATAGTCTTCATTGTGAAAGCCACAAGTAACTGGAAAGAGAGGAAATGTTCTGAGTAAAAAACTCACTAAACTTCTGTTTTCTTACTCCTTCTCAAAGTTATTTATTATAAACATAATTCTAGGGGACAGATCTTTGATCTGATCCAGTAGGGTACTTCTTGCTCATTGCATGAAATCTATGTAGTCTGAAGACAGATGCATCAGAACCAAGAATATATGTATTTGAATGTACAGCATCTTTATCATACATGATTACTAACCACACTTTTTTTAGCTCGTGGTACTGATCATCTCTTTGGTTTCCTGATTTCTTAAATTTCATACAGTCTTTGTCCAGAGGTTCTTTACTGATTTTATTACAGTAACTCCTTATGTTTTATATTCATTAATGCTAAAATTTGCCTTAATTTCATCTAGAAAT
>VZRX01015817.1:122245-151395 GCA_013398075.1 Notiomystis cincta | reverse complement strand
AGCAGCAGCAGCTTCTCTCCTTTCCATCCCCCCATGAGCAGAGGCGCTGAGCGCAGCCAGCGGCCGGCACGGCTCGCAGGGTGCCGGCAGGGACCACGTGCCCAGCAGTGAGAGCCATGGCGAGCCAAGCCCCGAGGTGAAGCCTTGGATGAGATCAACCTTTCCGAGCTGCAAAACTCTATAAAACTTGTTTTAATTGGTAGAACTTGAGAACAAACGAACTTAGAGACAATTCTCTCCAGAGTCAGAGGAAAGGAAAAGGTGAAGACACCTGAGGAGAACAACATGGCAACACCAAGGNACTTACCCTAAGTGAACTGAAGAAAGATTTTTTTAGAAGTGACAAACTGACTAAAGGCCCCATATTTTGTCTCCCTGCACTGTCAGTGGGAAGGAAAGAAGGTCTGGGGGAGGGAAAAGGTGTTCTAAAAGTTTATTTTAGTTCTCATTATCCTCTTTGAAGTCTGTTAATAATTTTTTTTTTCTTAATACCTTTTAAAGTTTTAAGAGTATTTTGCCCCTAAAATGTTTTCTTCCCAATCCTTACTTCAACTCATGAACCCCTTTTTAATTGTTCTTTCCCCCTCCTCTGCTCAGCTATAGCAGAGGAGAATTGAGTGAATGATTTTTCATGGATGCACTGGCATTTGACCACAACAATGTTTAGAATAACCTGGCTACACCCAGATCCTTGGGAAAATAAGTATCTTCAATTCCACACAACTATGAATATCATCCTAAGTGTTCCCAAGATCTAGATTGCTCTAATGATCCACAGAATCATCTGCAAAGGAGCTTTATTTTCTGGCCTGATAAAGGTGTGTTGAGAACTCTTAAGTGAAGATTGACTTCAGTTCCTTTTGTCTTTTTGTAAGATGAGTCACTATCCACGACTCTGAAGGCAGGGAGGAATTTCATAATTTTCATTACATATGTCATATCTTAAACCAGAGATGATCAGAAAACAAAGACATGCTGGAAGATGCTGTTGAGACTACCTGCCCACCTACCTCAAGAGGGAGAAAAGGGATTTCTAACTACTTCTGATCCTTACCTTTACTATGGAGAAATCAAAGCATTTTTTTTTCCAAAGCAAATCATGAAGAATTTTCCTTTGAGACATTGAATTTGCAAGCAACAAATATCTTTCTTTCATAACTGTGTATTCTTACCAGGTAGTAATTAAAGAGGATTGTAAATTTGTAAATAATAAAAAGATTCTGTAATGGGATTGTTTTTAGTTTTGGCAACTACTCCATTTAGGTCTCTTTACTGTATTTCAGCATCTAGACAACAATATCTTTATCTTGGCATATTTTATATATTAACTATACTGTATTTAACTTTATAGATAGTAATAGTAAAGAGTTTCCTCAGGTAGAAAAAGGAGGCAGAATTCAAATCTTTGAAATAACATGGGCAAAACAAATTGTTCCTTCATGGAAATGCATGAAGAAATCTTAAACTTATATTTCAGTTCTGTTTGAAAATTTCTTATCTGCCCTTCTTAACGGTTTATAGCATGCTCCTCACGTTGCTGTCTAATTACCCTGAACCATGTCTGGCATTTCTGTTTGGTTCACTTATGTTCCCTCATGAGTCTTTTCTGATTATCCCACTTTCTGCCCTTAGAGCACATGCAGCAAGCAGGGATCAAAGGCAGCCCCAGAGGCTGATGAGGTTTCTCTGAGAGAACCAAGAGCTGAGCTCTCTGCAGCTCCCCTCAAATCCCATTGACTTTCCAGCAAAGGGCAGTTGGGGTGAATTATTGGCTGCAGAAAATCCAGTGGCAACATTTCCACCTGCAGAAAGGTCAAGAGTTCTCCCCCTTTCATCTTACCTGCTTGTTACACATCTCTGTGCTCAGCAATTGGACCAGTTGTGTTGATGCTGTTCTTGTGCAATGTTCTTATTTTTACCATCCCACTTACTTTTATATCAACTGAACAGAAGCTTCCAAGCAGTAACCTAGAAACTTGTCTGTGAGAACTTTTCTTGGCCTAATAGAGCATATGAATATATTTTAACAAGCTAAATAAAAAATTCAGACACAAATTACAGCTCACCTTAAAGTGACTCCCTTTACCGTAAATGTTCATTGACTTTAGCAACAACACATTAAGAAAACTGGTTTATGCAGTTATAAGTCTCTCTAAGTCACAATGTTGGGTATATCCAAAGCAATACAACCACTTCACCTAAAGCTTCTGGTCTATTGATCAGTCAACAGAGCTCTTGTTCATGCCCAGTGCTCAGTGTCTTACTGCATTTAGATCTTCTGAATTATTAGAAAATAAACTGTAAAAAATTTGCACCTTGAAACAAGTGCTGCAAAGATAAAAGATAAGGGACTAGCTAGCTTCAAGGTTACAGGTATATCACACTATAAATGTCAGCTGCATTTCTATATCTCATTAAATTTTTGGAGTTAAAGCTAGTGCCAGCATTAGAGTAAATCCTGTTTGGATGTTTCAGATGATTTTGAGTTCGATTACAGTCTTTTTCAATACTTCCTTGAAAAACTATTACTTGCTTTTAGCAACTTCACTGCCTCCAGAAATATGATCTTTGAAGGGTTCATATTGTTATGCTACTTTTATAAGCCTAAATAGTAAGTAATTAATATGAGAAGATGAAGAGTGCTTCTTTATAACTTAAATTATTGTTTTTTTCTGGATAGATCTGACACTGTAGGAAGCTTTTTAATTGTTCAAATATTTTTACCACGAGTTCAAGTAGGAAAATAATCCCAGGATATATTATATTTTCAGAGTCATGTTTTCCTAATCTGAAATAAACATATTATAATTTACCCCTCACTCTTACATCTTTGTAGTTTTCATTCCTGCTCTGAATTATGTCTTGACAGTTAAATATCACCCTTCCAAAAAAATTGTCACAGACCTGTACTGGACTGCACAATTCCAGAGTCCACAGTTTGTCCAAGCAGATCGTACTGGTTCAGTCGAGAGCCATCTTCAGCCACAACCACTGACCTTGCTGGTTCCCGTGTCCACTCATACACAACCTCTGCTCTGGTATAAGCATCTGATTTAAAATAAATACATTGCATTTAAGCTTTGCACTTTCTGTTGCCTTATGGCTTTGTCAAAACAATGTTTTGTGCAGTAGTTTGAATATTTAATTCTCTTTAACTATCTGTGGAAATGCACAATTATCTTATTGGAATTTATCTGTAGGAAATACATTTGATTTTTACAAAATATCTAAATATCTGCTCTAGGGCTGGATTAAGGTTGGTCCTCAATGGCATGATAATATTTCTCTCTTATATATTTCCTGCCTATGTAAAGAAGTGAGAGAGAGAAGTGGAACTTCATGAGCATGCAAGCATATGAACACTTTTTCTAACTTTTAGCTATTGTAAAGAAAGATGAACCCAGACATTTCATTTTTTCATAGTGTGATGTTGTCTGGGCTCTAAATCCTTCTCAGAGTGGCTTCAGTGGTCTTCTCATCCTCAGCCTGGCTACAGCTCCGCAGCTGGTCATGTCCCCATCACACTTTCCTTGCTCTAAAATGGGCCTAGCAGACATTTCTGAGGCTGCCTCGGAAAGAGTGAGCTTAAATCACAATTACTCTTTTGGTTTCCTTGCTTTGGTTATTTCTGAGTAGTCCTCACACTCAAGACTTGAGTCTGGAACAGGGCAAAAGAAAAGCACTGTGAGCTCCCCAAACCCAAGCAGTCTGGTGTGTTACACAGATAATTCTGTAGCACCTACACATGCCATTGAGCAGCTTTGTGCTGTTATTTATGCTATTTCCAGAATCGAGCTATACATATTTTTAATCCTAATTCCATAGTAAAATTCTCCTGTCATTTTGTGCAGTCATCTGGCAGCTCTCACTCAGAACAGTTGGGTGGGAGTTAATTGACTACACAGAGGCATCTCTTGTAATTCTTTACATCTAAACAGTATCCAAAGGCATGAATGGGAATGAATGTGTGGCCAGAACCTGCACCCAGCTTGCACCCACCAAAGGCAGCTGAAGATAGATGGGACATCTTAGGGCATCCAAAATGACAGTAGAATTCTACCTACAAGATGAGAATTTCCCTTTTTTCAGACTGATAAACAGGAAGGGAAAGGAAGGAATCTGAGTCACTTGACCTCATTTGTGAGTTAGGAATTTTATCTTATCAGTGTAAGAGATAACAGCTAATAATTGAAGAGTTAGTTGGATAGCATGTGCTGGTAAATTAATTGCATGGCATTTGATTCTGCATTATTTAAGCTGAAGAGTGCTTTTATCCTTGGGTTTCATATTTCCTAAGCACTGTAACATATCTTGGAATATGTTTTTGGAGTTAATGGTGAAAGCAAATCTGCATCTTGATAATTCTGACTTTTAAAAAAATGGCCACAACGAACACAAAAATTGATTTGCTAATCTGGTCACATACAGACAGTAATAATATTAATTTTCAAGCATTTGTTCTGGAGTATGAGAATAGTTTGGAAGTAAGAGTGCTTTTCTGAGCTACTGTACAGCTGGATTGGTTTAGAGGGAAGGGAGTGCACTGGGCAGTGCTAGAAATGAGCTGCCAGATTGGGTGCTCTGTTCAGCTGCCCCCCTCAGCCTCTAATTCACGTTGCATAAGCAGCCTGCTCCCATCACTGCTGGTTTCCAGAGGGACCTCAGTTTTAAACTGACAATCAGATGTTTGTGGTAAGACTCGAGGAGAGCATCTGCCCTTCTGATTTTGTTTTGCCAACATATGGCATTTTGTTGTTCCAGAATTCCTTTAGCATTTGTCACATTGAATTTACACTGGAATAACCTCTAGCCTAAGCTGTTCTTTGGCAAATCACTTTAGCCTTGGAGCTGGGTCAAACATTTATTGGTCCTTACAGTATGGACAAAGTCCACAGGAGGGCAACTCCTTCATTGTGAGGCTTTTAGGAATCCAGCTCCAACAAGTGATGAGGGACAGTGGAGGACATAAAAAACTCTTATCCAATTTAATCTAAAACAAATGGAGCTAGGCAAACACTACCTTGGGAGCTAAGGGTTAGATTGTAGTCTGAACTTCAAGCATGGATTTTGTGACAATTAAATGTGTTTTCCAGCAAATTTTCCAGTCCATTAAGATGATTATAATTAATTGCTTTAGTTTGACAAAAATGTCCCAAATGTAGTTAAATATTACGTAAAAAGTGGAAATTAATTATAAGATCCATCTTTTTTTATGTGTAACAGTGAGTTCCACTTCCATAACTTGCTTGGGTGCAGCCATTTGTCCTGTTGGATATATTTCTATTTATATCAATGATGAAATATTGAGAGAAATATTCTATATCTTGATAATTATGGCATATGATCTGATGAGAAGGAAGGGAGAGATCCAGGTTTAAGGGCTGTTTTCAGCAGTGAATTCTTCATGCAGTGTTTGCAGTAAGACTGTTAGAGAATCCATGAGGACCCCAGATTAGGAGCTTGCCTGAATTTAGTGACTGAATGCTAAGTTTCCTTGAAAACTCCTTGATTTTGTCTAATGAGTCTTCCAAGCATTTATAGTTACTTGTTTCTCTAGGCTCAATTTAGGACAGCTGCCATAGAACACTGGGGTTCAAACCAAAAGAGAAAAAAATCTGTAAAACATGACTGTCCACAGCTGTACTCTGAACTGAGAATGTCAGTTATTGCCTTTGAGTGGTATAAGAAATGGTCTTTCTATCAGAAATATCAGTGATTTTTGTTCAATTAAGAAAATTACGTACATTATGAAAATCAATTTATATACAAAAGATGCAGATACACTTGTATGTTTTTCTGCTTTCTGGTGTGGTTCTGGACTTTTATGCAAATCCACATTATCTACCCCTTTTATTTAATTATTTCTGCCCATCTTAGTCATTTAACTGAGGCCAAGTCCTCAGTAATCTGGAAAGCCATGCACTTTGTGAATGAAGAGTACATTAATAGAGTACAGTGAGCCAGAAAGAACTCAGTGTAGGAAAAGAATGGGAAATATTATTTATAGTAGGGAAGGTCTGGTGTTTGGGCTATGGCTCAGTGGTGCCCAGGTATGGTGATAGTTGTCTTGTGAGACTATAAAATTCAGTCTAGTAAGTCAAATTTGTTTGGAAACTGCTCCTGGTTTAAGCTGTCATTAGCAAGTTTTTTGCAGGATTGGCCATCTCCCTACCTCGAAGTTCCAGCATGGAGCCTGCAGGGACACTTTAATGAACACATCAAAAGAAATTCGGTCCTGCAGCCAGTCCTGATCTCACTGGGATCTCGGGTGCACAGATCTCTTATTGATCCAGAACCCACTGCAGTATCTGCCCTGCTATAAGCTGGAGTAAAGCTTCTCCCCACTTCACCCTGTTTCACGAGAGATTTGGGAAGATTTATTGGAAGTGCTCTCTAACATTCAAGGAGCAAACTGTTCTTGTCAGTTGTGCTCCAAGGTTGTATGAGCTTTTTGTTCTCTGGGAGATTAGCAGCTCTTTAAAGACAAAACACCAGTTCCGTCTCATGGCAAGCGTAGAGCTGTTCAGCCCAAAGTAAATTATCACCCTGGTGGGTACCATGTGAAGAATGAATTGGGTTTTCTGTTTGTTGACCTCTAAAATTGATTAAGCCACTAAGTAACCATTATCAGTGAAATGACCCATTTCTGTTAGGACAAAAAGTAGCCATTGAGGAAACAATTTGTACACTATTACATCTTCCATATATTTTAACTTCCTTTCTTGTGTTAAATGAACTGGAGTAAATTAGATCTTCACTTCTTTTTTCTATATATTTTATTTCTACAAATATTATGTTCAGTTAAGTGTCAGGTTGGTTGCTATTCAAATTGATATTTTGGGGAAAATTCTCAACTTACCAATAGCTTTGTCAGTTACTGCACTGATTTCAATTACATGACTTTGTTCAGTATGTTTTCTCATCTAGGGCTAAGTACACTGCAAGTGTAGGACTCTATTTGGAGATTTCTGAGATTTTTCACTTCCAAAAATGTTCCATGAGTGTAATATCAGTATCTTCTAATCCTAGGAAAATGTTGATCTAAACATACCAAGACTACAGTAGCAGAACTGTTTTCACCTGAACCAATTCAGTTATCCATGGCATGGATTACTTTTCTTTAACACTGATTTTGGGTTTTAACAAAACAAAGCAACTATAAGATTAACAGCATTTCATATGTGACTACTTTTCTAGATATTTAGAGCACTGTCATTTCCATCTCTTGTGAATGTCCAGGCATCACATTGTAGAATATTAAAGACACATAAAAGANTAAACTTACAGCTTCCAAATTTCAATGGGCAAGCATGTGCATCCATAGGAAAGTCTTCTAAATGCATTGGACATTCTGCTCTCACAGTCAATCTATAATGGATTAATGAGCAAAAGGACACATTTATTCTAGTTTCATAGAAAGAGCAAATAGACTTTTATTAAGACACACAGCATAAGTATAGCACTGTTATGTGATTAATTAGTGGTTACAACTGGACCTGAATTGTCTGGTGAGGGTGTGACTGCCCTGCCCCTCTGCCCTTCCTCACAGTACATCAGAGGCATGCTCAGGCTTCTAATATTTAATAATAGAATTATTAAAATAATTCTAATTTTAATAGACTAAAATCTATTAGCAATTGCAATTGCTTCCTTGTTGCCATCATTAAATTGGCCCACTCTGGATGCTCAGACATTTGCTGAAATCATTTCACTTCTATCAGCTTGAATGAAAACGTGTTTCCCAATAAAAGAGATTCAGTGAACTAGATACAGTCACATACCACACATCAGCAAGGAATGAACAGTAATACTTGAATAGTAGACTGAAGATTGTATTAAGGCACTTGCAAAGGTGAGGAAATAGAAATGGTTATGATCAAAAGAAGAGACACATGTGAACAATGTGGTGCCAAGATCTGTTCCTGTGGATTAAATCCCTAACAGCTGAGCATTTAGAAAGACAAGAAAAATTGACCTAGACTTGTATAGGTCACAGCTACCAGCCAAGAAGATTATACTTCAGTCTAAGCAGTCTTGAAAGATATTGCACAATAAATTGAACATCCCCAATGCCTGGAGAATTTGTTTTCTCCCAACACTTGTACTGATTTTAAAAACATCTTTAAACTTTTTTAAAGAAAATTCAGTGTTCACCTATGTACTAAGTTATTCTTCTTGACTTGAAGTCAACAGAATCCCTTTATACCTTGTTTTGATTCCATGGGAGACATAAAGGGGGGATGTGCAGCTCTGTACAGACAACATACCTTTTTTCATTCTTTAATTTGTAGGTTTTTAATCCAGAATGTTTGCATGACTGTATGTCATCATCATTTCAAAAGTTTTTTTTTAACTTCTCTAACAACTGGACAGCTAAAGTTTAGTTATCCATGAAGAGAATTCCAATGAATGCTGTCAGCACAAAAATAACTTTTTTCTCCTTACTTTCCAAATGCTTTAATCAATGGAACAAGAAATGTCTATTTTTATGCTATCATGTTTTATAATCTCAAGCACAAGAACTATTAAGAATGGTCAATGAATTCTGTGTGCATCTGTTAGTTCTTAGAATCTGCTTTCTATAGGATCCAAAGATTAAAGATCCTTGCACACAATTTAGGAGTACAGATTATATTAAACTTTCAGGCTTTATTATACTTGCTGGTGGAATCCTTTAAAGTAATACCAAATTAAGATCCTCTGCAAACTGATGGATTCCTAATACTATAAGAACCTTCTCAAAATCAAGCATTAAGATGCATCCAGAGACTGTAGAGGTAGCACAGCAGGAGAGGAAAATAAACACTGCCAACAAGTCAGTTTGCTCATCATCCCAAGGCCTATTGTGAATATAATTATTAAGCAGGAATCAAATTATGCTCAAAAAGGAACCAGTTTCCTGTCTGGAAAATACGTTTTCACAAGTTATATTGTAAAACTAAACGAAGGATGTAATACTTTAGGGCTCACCTCATTGTGTATAGCAACGTCCCATCCTCTGTGATTCGTAATAGTTTGTTTGGCATTGTCATGTTATGAGCCACTGACTTCTTTCCATTGTGGAAAAAGGTATCAGGTGTCCAAATTTTGCTGGCCATTAAATTATTTAACCGGAGAACAGTCATAGGTCCTTTGAATTTTAATCTTTCATCTTTCCAGCTTTGGCGGAAAAATACATCTATAGTGTATTCCTACATCAATTCAGAAAAAAAAGGGAAACACTTATGATGTCACATGTTGCACTATGAGAAGTTGAAAAGCATGTTCTTACCATTCCCCAGAAGCAAGATGACTATTAATGAAATTAGTCATTATCAGAATGCTTATTTTCTGTATTACTTAGAATGTACTTGAGGCTGGCTATTAAACAGTTACAACATCATTACTGCCCTCAACAGAATAAACATCAGCAAGAACAGTATTTCAGAAGCTGAGTTTGATGTAATAAAATGGAAACAAAATAATGCACCCTTTCCCCACTTAAACTGTAATTGGAAGCTGCAGATAGGTGCCCAGTATGCATGGCACAGGAAATGTGTAAAATAAGCCTTGTGAGACAGGGTCTTACTACAGCCTTTTGTTCTAAATGTCTCGTTAGCATAAACAAGTAATCAACGGCAGAAAGTTCACAGTTCACTAAAATTATATGGTCTGATTGATGAGATGTGGAATGGTTCATTGGGTAAATGGCTGGACTACAAAGAGCACCAGCTGAGAACAGCCTTGGGCCAGGGGTTACAGTCTGATTCCACATGGACTGGGCCAGTGGGAGAGAGAAGCAGTGGCTGACTCAGTGGAAATGGGGACAACCAAAATAAACAACACTCACTATAAAATGAAAGAAATATTTGTGACAAAACAACAGGAACCAAGTTAAGAGGGAGAGGGTGAAAGTAAGAAAGATGTTGGAATATTATACATAAAATATACATGTATGTGGGGTGAAAGTGTGAAAACCTGTGAATGCAGTATAGTATAGCATTTTCCCAAGAAAAAATTCTGTCCTGACATGGAAGTTCAGTATGGGATTATCCTGCCCCTTCCATCTTTGATATTCTGATAAACAACAAAAGTATAGTTATCCAACGTGGTTCTAAATTACCCTGAATGAGACTAATTTGGCTCAGAAATGGAACCTTTGCAGAGATCTCCTGCAAATGGAGATGCCAAATCCTGAAATAGAAAAAACTCCTCTGTGTGAAGCACACAGATCTATAAGGAAAAGAGCTGTCCTGACAACCAGGTTAGTAAAGAGAAACACTCTGGAAGGAGCATGCAAAATGTCTCCACAGCAAATTCCTTTAGATTTGTGTTTTTTTCTTTTTAACAACCAGCAAGACTCCATACAACATAAGTACTTTTGAGCTGTTTATTCCTTGTGCAACTATTAGCAAGAATGGACATTTTTACTGCTGTGTGTTTTTTCTGTTTTCAGGGTATGAAATGCCTGAAAAAAATTTTTGTTGACATGGAAATGTAGTTACATGGGGTGTTCTAATTTGGGGTTCATTTGGTGGATTTTTAAATTTAATTTCATTTAATTGAATGCAATTTAATTTAATTTCATTTATATCCCAGACCTGTGAATCATTTGGTGCATACTTACTTGTATTCCCATTTTTTAAATCACTTTCTCAGTGAACTGCTGAAGCCTGAACTTATTCAGCTTCAGTGGAAGCAGTTTGCACTTATAACCAATTGCTTCAGAATTTTGCTGGATCATGGCCTTAGGTTGAATTGTGACAAAATCCCATCCCAGCTGTGCAGTAGAGTAGGAGACAAGGAGGTGTAAAAGACAGTGTCCATCATTAAAATTTTGGTTTTCCTCCATGTTTTACTAGCACTGAAGAAATTTCCTCCTACACTGCATGGGAAAGGTAAAAGACATGCCCAGAAGGTGACATCATTTCAGCATGTATGTAAGCCATTCCCTTCTTCTCTTTCAGCTGCAAAGGAGGTGAGTGGGAGGTGATGCAGGTTGAAAAAAAGAGAGTCTGCTTTTCCACTTTATACAAACACAAGTTTCATTTGCTGGGAAAGGACAAAGCGTCAGAAAGATTTGAGGATGGTCCTGACAGTGTAAGATAAAATTCAATTAAAATGTAGCTGACAGGTCATGCCTGGCACAGACTGAATCTCTGCCTATCCCAGGTCATCACACTGTATAGAATGAATTAATTTTTGGCTGAGATATCTCAGCTCTTCAGCTTTCACTATCCACTTAAGCATGTACATTAATTCTCCTCAAGTGAATCCTGACAGACAGCTGATCTTTAGGGCCAAGCCATCAGATGCTCTGATTAGGGCTTTCTCCTACAGCAGGGGGGCACACAGAAGGAGGAGCAGAAGGATTTGCTCTAGACTATGTACAATAGCAGTGGCCTGTGTGCAGACATCTGTGTAAGGTGAAATTTGGAATAAATTCTCCACAGCAGAGACTCTTCACTCCACAGTGTGCAGGTTAAAAAAAGAAGATTCTTATCTGCACTTTGAATAAATTATATGGTATTGAATAGCTATAACACTTTGGCTTAAATGTTCTCTAATTTACTCTTCTAATAATTCTCTCTGGAGATTGTTTTTTCACAGGGTAGACCACTCTGTAGTTTACAGAAGGTTCTGTACAGGAAGATAGTAAGACAGATAATCATTCTCAAAAACCTTACAGTATAGAAAACCTGGCAATGAAGGTTTACTAGAAAAAAAATATATCTTTCTGAAAAAGTTAATTTTAAAATATTTCTTATTCCAAATAATATACATCAAAAAATTTCACAAAAATGACAGTTTGTATGAGGATAGCCAAATATCTGTTGATCAGTTCAATCCACTGTGTGAACATACCTGAAAACCTGCAAAGTTCTTCCAAAAAAGATGATTTTCTCCTGTTTAACTTTATTCACAAGTGTGTGAACAAGCCAAGATCATCTCTTTACAGAATAATAGGTTATGTCTGTGCTGCTCTTAGAAGAGTGTATTGAGAGTGTAGGAGCACCATGGCTGATCCATGGCAGTGTCTCCCTGGATCCCTGCAAACACGTGGCTCAGGTGTGGCTGTGCCTTCCTAACTCTCAGTGTGAGCTGGAGGAGCCCCTGGCCAGCCCCAGCCCCAGCCCCAGTGTGGACTCAGACACAGCACAGCCTCCCCTTGCCTGCCAGAACTTCTGCTTGTGCAGCCCCCCAGCCCCCCAGTCCAGGCTGCTCATGGGGAATTTGGGCAGCCCTCAGCTGAGGGTGTCTACTACAACCTCTCACATGCACAGAGGGCTTTGCACTAAGTGTACAGTGAAATCAATGTTATCTCTGTATTCTGGTAAACTCTCCAGTTTATCTCTCTGTCTCTGATTTCACACCTAGCTCCCCAAGCAAAGGTTTAACGTGAGTAGGCTGCACACACGTTACTTTTTATGGGAGGTGAGTAGGAGTTTTACACTAAATACTTTTCTGTGAATTCTTTAGTTTTCAAAATATATGAACACTTGCCTCTGTGTTTCTTGGTCACACATTTTATTAAGAGGATGATGAATTCTTTCTCCTGTTTAACTGACTGAAAAACCTGTAGTTTTATAAATCATGTTTTCCAAGCCATCAAAAAATGGTGTCTTTTCATAAAGTTCACTTAGAAAAATAAATTGTCTTGTAAAAGTTACTTTTTCTGGTTTCCATTCCTTACCATTGTTTTGAGTAGTCAGAAACTTGTAATAACCTGGTGTTAAAGGCCTATCTACATTTTTAGTTCAAATTAAGCAGCTGACAATTTTGTAGTAAGAAATGGAACTTGTTTCCTTTCCTCTAAGTATTTTTTTCTTTTTTTTTTTTAATCTTTCTCTTGGTAAGTGTATTTAGCTAAATATAGACGGCTACAAGTTTGAACTGCTTTCATTTCTTAATTTAAATTACCAAGGATGTTTCTAGCATTCATCCTAATACAGCATCCAGCAGATACTGGTGGCTGTAGACAAGGCTTTACCCCTCTCAAGAGCAATCTACTTGTGAAAACTTCATTTATATGCAAAATTTTAAGTACCTTATCCGTATTTCTACACAACTCTTAATATCTCTTAAGACCAGGGCTCACAATATCTTCATTCAGTTTTCTGAACTTCTCCATTCCCTGCAGTTATCTGGCAATTTGATTTTAATATTCATTCCGTAAAGAAGTGACACTAATTCTCTCATTAATCTTCTCCTTTTACCAGCCAAGATCTAGGAAAGTCACTTTCCATTGATCAGCAGCATTTAATATAAAAATACAGGTTAGCCTGTACAGATGTCGCACCGTAGGCATAAGTGTTAATTGCATTTTAAGATGATGATCTTTCCTGGCAAATTGGATCAGTGGTGTGCCAACAAGGACCTAAGCAATCACTCTCAGAAGAATATAGATCCAAACTTTAATGCATTTCATAATATATTATGTAGCAAATATAAAGTCTGTTAAAACACGTTATTAAAGTCACTGAGGCTTCTAATTTCAGGGCACTTAAACGCAGTCACAGCAGCAGGAAAGGTGGCTCATAAAAGCTGATGGCATTTTCAGATCAAGGGGCTAAAGAAAACCCAGCCTTCAAGGGAGTAAATAAGTTATTGCATAGATCTTTCAGCCTCCAAATTAAAACTACAAGACAAAATGAGTGCTGTAGGAATATAGGCCACCACTTACCATATCATGGTCTGAAACAGGCCCAAAACTGGTGACGAAGATGTCAGTCTTCACTTCAGTTACACGCTCTGGTGAAGCAGGAAATTAGGACAGTGAGTGTCTATCAACAGCCTTCATTAGATCAGCCACTACCAATCCTGACAATAAATAAATTATTGGCTTTGATTAGCCATTCTGAAATTGGACTGCAATATGATCCTGAGAATTTACTGCTTCTAGAAGTAATTTCACAGTCAATATTGTCAGCAACAGTTTTTTTTTATTACAGTTTTTCCACAGAACTTCTTGAGATGCAACAGTACAGCAGCTGCAGTTCTGCTGTTGTGGAAATATTTTCACTCTTTGACTGATAAATCTTCTTGTCTGACACTATAACCACTACTGAATATTTTACACAGTACTCTATAATCTCACTGGGTACTCAGTTTCTGTGCAAGCTAAAATAAGGTCTCTAATAATTAACCCTGAGCATGTGAGTTATATATTTTGTATTGAGACCAGGAACACAGAAGAAAAAAAGAGAGAGAATACATTATGGTGTATACAAACATGAATATATTTTATTGGTATGAGTTAGAAATGCCTGTATTATCCTTTACTTCAATAAACAAAAAGGAGATAAAACTTTTCCAAATAAACATCAGCTAAACTTCCCTACTGAAATCATCTGTGTTTTCTGAAAGTGATCTGTCCAGTCCTATGAGCCTCAATGATAGATTAGTATAAATAATACTTCAGAAATCTGTAACATGTCCATAACACAGATTATTTGTCTATGCTGTATCCTAAAGCTGGACCCCTCTGTGATTTTCAGTATGTCCATTTGCTCCATGGCACAATGAGATTGGATTTTTCAGAAGAAATTAGTGGTCACAAGTGCTGAGATGCCTAAAGTGGTGCTGATCTCAAGAGAGGTCAAACACCTGACTTCTGTAGATGGGCTGGCAAAGACACTTTGAGAAACACCCAGGTTTAACTTCCCCCCTTCCTCTCCTCTCCCTCTACACACACAGGATCAGTCACTTCTGAGTGTACTGGTATTTTCTAGGGCACACATAGCAAAATATTCACCCAGGATGGCATACATCAAAATAACCCTGTTGAATTAAATATAGCTGCAGGGAGTAACACCACCTGGAGGCAGGAATCCAAGCAGTGCTGAGTGGAGCTAACCCCATTAGCTCTCCAAAGTTATGGTGACATAAGTCTGAGTACATTTATTGTGCTCCACAAGCCAGCATAGGGATTTTGGTAGAAGTTTCAAACATGGAACAAGTGATAACATTTTTGAAATAACTTTCAAAAAATAAATAAATTGAGCAATCTGGAATATTAAAAATAATCCTAAAGAAAACACTATAATACATGTATAGTAAGCAGACATGCATAGGAAGACTAAGACTATTTCTTAATCTTCCTAAGATTAAGAAATATATCTAGCTATTTGTATAATGTTATTTAAATATTGTAAAATAATTAATGAAAACCCCCTAATTTAATACAACAGTCTGATTTCAAAAGACTTTGGACTGTTTGAATATAATTTGTTCCATCTGACAAGAAAATGCAGACTGAAGGGAAGTAAAATGAGGAATCAGTGTTAAGCAGACAGTTACAATATACATTTCTATATCTGTGCAAAAGTTCTAATGAGAATCAGTGCTCCACAATGCTCCTGCAGGTCTTTCACTTTCATTCAAAAAAGTGTGCAACTTCTAAATATACAAAAATGGAAACAGTTTCGTAAAAATATCTCGAACAGATATAATAAAATATGTCCTTTTGTGAGATAGCAAAAAATCAAGAAGTAACATTAGATCTGATTCTACTGTTGGTCTAGGAATGCAGTGCATGACCCATATTCTGTTAATAAATTAATGCAAAAATTAGGTGGTATTAAAAGTAATCTTCAGGACTCATAAAAATGATGACATTTCCAATGTATTATTCCCAGTTGAGGAAAGTAAAATACTGTGATGTGCCTGAACTGCTTAATATTATTTTTATTCTCGATAACTGTGACTGAGGCATGTACAAAGTACAGTGACTATTTAGAAAAGCACTGAATAGGTGAAATTTCCTCCTTAAGTGTCCAGTTGAATTATATGTGACTTCATTGTTGTTTACAAACTTTTCAATTGACTTACAGAAATTTCAGTATTTTCTTGTCATCTGATTGTGTCTGGACTTAAAGAAGTTCATGGTGAGAATTTGACTTTCTGGAACTGAAAGAAGTGTGTGGTTGTTCAGAAATTACTTGGCTTGGGAGGGAAGAATTCTGTCCTTCAGCCCATCACAGTCACTAAAGTTCAAGAGGCTGTGGTCATGTATGAAATAGAGGGCAGGGAAAGGACATGGAGATTTCACAGGGTCCAGTAAAACATTGCTGAATGGACTCCAGACACCAAATAACCTTTTCTTAGGACTGAGATGCCATCCTGAAATCTGTTAGCCTCTGTCAGTGAATCTCAAATGGCTTTTAAAGATCTTTCATCCTTGTTCCCCACCCCTCTTGTCTTCATTCCTCTGAGGCACTTTGGGAGAGATGAGATTCTAGAGGGTCTTCAGACACAAAAGTATGATCTGAGCAAGGTTCTATTTAATATAATTCAGCTGGTTTGCCTTGTAAAACATAGAATATGCTCTTTGAATCAGCAGCATATCACGTTGTACTATCTGCAGTTCTGGCTTTGGAAGAGGTGCCATCATAGAAGAGAGGCTGAGAGTTAAGGAAATCACTTGAGGACACAAAATGGAAACTTAAGACTTTTGGGTTAAGAAGGAAGATTTCCAAGGGAGTGAAAAAATAAGTGATGCTTTCTATTTCTATATAATGTTGAAAATAATTTAAGTGGCAAACAAATCACTGGAACATTAGAAAATTCAGACTGTGAACTCAGAAGAGATTGTGTTACCTTCACACTGATTACACTTTTGCAGTGCACCTAACCCCTTCAAATGCAGATAAACCAATATACAGACCACCAAATTATCTTTTTCCTTTGGTGTGTACTTCACTTTCAAGACCAATGGAAAAGTGTGTATCAAAACACAGAAAAAGATTAGCTTCTCCAAAGCCATATGGAAGTTTTGAAAATTTTGTTTACTGTTCTACTAATTAGATGATTCAACTGTGCTTTGTTAAGTGCTTCAGAAGTTGTGAGTCACTCATGCACAGGACATGTGTTTACTCATACAGTTGAGCTATATATTTAGAATCAAGGTTACCCATGTTTGATTTGCATCTTGATTACCATGGGAAGGTTTAAATTGTGCTTCAAATGCTTAGAATGCTTTTTTCAGGAACCACAAATCCTGAGCTGTATTCAAAACCTTCATAATATCCCTGAGAACTAGAGAAAAGCCTTAGTCATTGAGCAAAGCAGGCTCGGGTCAGGAGCTGATTGGGTTGCTGAAGAGAAATCAGCACTTCTAAAGATGCATTAACTGGGTCTCCTCACTGTGACATCCATCTCCTGAGCCAGGAATAAGGAACATAGGAGTATCTGCAGAACATATAAAGATTTAAGTAAAAACCCCTAAGGAAGTTATTAATGACTTACTGGTTTTATTATAAGGCAACCATGGGCTCCAAGTAGTTATTGGGTAGCAAAAAGCAGCTGAGCACCACACCCAGACACTCTGGAACACACCTTGGCCAACTGATCATGTACAGCTATGAAAGCATCAGTCAGCATCCACTACTGTCATTTTACTGTTTACACTGTGTTTTGCTAATGATGCTAGACTAGAGTAAACTCAAAATTAGTAACAATAAATATTTTGATTTAAACTCCCAGGGATCTCATTGCTAGAATTGTGACTGGATTATAAATTGAGAACAAAATAAGAAATACAGATTTCTTTAAACAGCAGAAAATAAGCCTATTTATCAGGAGAGACCATACATGAAATATTTCCCTTTATGATTTGCTGGTATTTGAGCACAAGGCTTATTTGAATTGCACATTTTGGTGGCTTAAGTTAATTCTATTTTTTGGTAATGCACTTGTTCTTCCTGCATGTCTCATGTCTGTCTATGCTATAATTATTAATATGGAGGAGATTTTTCCTCTGGCTTTGAATGAAAAGAATTTTGATACCTGTACAGTGTACACTCAGACTAATCAGCCCAGCTGTGTCCTGTGAAGTATTTTGATTGAAGAAGCACAACAAATACGCTCATAGGAATTTTGTGCTGCTGCTTTAGTAAGAGTAGAGACCAAAAGGGAGAAGAGTGAGCTGTCCTGTGATCACCCACTGCAGCCTGTGCTGGGTTTGCTGGGACTTGCACGTGCCAATTAACAGCTCAAAGCTGCTCATGGTCCTACCTTCCTCCCTACTCTTGTATTAAATCAGTATCCCTAGGATTTTCTAAGGTTTTTTACAGTTGTCTTTACATTAATCTGGTGCCTACAGAGTGGAAAAAAAAGATTAAAATCAGCCCCTTCAGTTTCACAAAGTTAAGTGTAGCACCTGGTCCTTCTTTACTTACAGAATAATGTGTAGGGGTGAGGTCTTTTAATTTAGAGTAGAATCATTTAATTTTTTATTGTGCATAAAAACAAACCCCTTATTTCCCTAAACTTTATATTAGCTCAGATGTGTTAAAATCCAACAATTTCCATTGTGATCTTAATAACTGAGAGGAAATTTTATTGTGTTTATATATAATGTTCTCATACAACTGAATCTTAAAATCTAATTAACATAATACTGTGAGCTTCATTTTCCCATCCCTTCCACTGCATGGAAGTAATGAATTGCCTGAGATTGACTGACATCCTACTTAAGGACAGTCCCACTCAATTTTGATAAATATCACACAGGAGACATCAACAAATACCTTTTACTGACAGCATAAAATAAGTATAATTTTGTTCAATGCTCAAGTTGATAATCTACTTGAGGTAATCTACTGGGCATTCAACCCAACAATAAAGCTAAATTTAATTCAGGAAGACTCTGGTCTGTCAAATCAAATCCATTGTTGTTTGTTCTGTACCAACCTTCCTACTACAAAATCCCTCTCAAAGGGATAAGCCACATTTACCATTATTCTAATTTAAAAGGTCCCAGAGCATGTGGTATCCTTCAGGGAGACAAGATGTGCTATGCGAAGGTGAAAGTCTCAGAAAATGGGTAGCTGCTCCTGATTCATGTCAATGAATCTCATCACCAAACACAACCTGCCCATAGCAAGTCTTCCCTGTCTCCACTGTGGCACTCTGAACCTGCTGTGGTGGCAACCCAGGCATCATCTCTCTGCCCACATGAAGACAACCTGAACAAAAGGGAATGACATATCTATTTATCTGAGTAACTTATTTTTCCCCCCTTTTTCATTGCTCTTCAATTCTTTAAACTCCCACTCTAGACACAGTGCTTTCCTAGGAGGGATCACCACACATTGAAGTGAATTTTGCTTCTTATTTCACTCCTTCCCAGTACTATTTGATCCTTCATTTTTTTTCAGGACTGTGTATTTGAATAGACATCAGCATCTTTATTATTTAGGCCATTTTTGATCACCTCTAGTTCTGCAGTCCAGGGAGTTTCCACAGAAAATTATGCCATTACGTCAATGACTCCTCTTGGGTTTTTCCCTAATGTTGACATGATTTCCTCTTTTCAGCTCCAATATGTTACTCTCTGCAAATCCTCCTCCTTGCTTTTTGTAAATGATTATCCTCTCATAGAGTCAATATATGTCCTCTAGTAGCTTTCAAAACATTTTTACATTTGGAAGTTCTATTTCTCATGCATAAATAACTAAATGTAACTATTTGTTCATATTTATGGATGGGTACAACAGATGCTATTTCCTAGAAATGTCTGACTAAGTGATTAAGCCCACATATGAAAGAGGCAAAACAAGTAAATAACATAATTTATATCAATAATTATTGATAAGAAGTGCAAATGTGCTAATGTATAACAGGGTGTTCCATGCTCTTTTAAAAAAGAATCAGGTTAATTTTATCAACGATGTCATTTTTTGAATACCAAGCATATTCAATCACTATAATTTTTCCCTCTGGGTCACCAACTTCATTGTTTAATATTCTAGTTAATGAGAAATAATTCTTTCTTTCCTCCTTGTTTAATGGCAAAATGCTCAGAGGTTCTCATTTAATTTCAGATATGGCCTTATTGGGTTATCTGATGAGAATTTCCATTCCCATACTCTTTATGGAACATATAGGATTTTTAGTTTTCCTTTTGAAGTAATACCTCAAAAGAAGATATTAAAAAAAGGCAAGGGTGGAGTTAATTTTAATCTAGCACTTATTCTATGCATGCTCAAAGAGTGATTCAAAATTCAACACCTCTAAATTTTTCATTATCTTAATGCTCCACCTTTCACCCTGGCTCTCCCATGAATACACAGTATAGTTTCTGCAGTGAATCTTTGTAATGAGATTTCTCCAGAAGGTTGTTCTTGGCCTCATGGGGCCTCATTGGCCACACCAGAATACTTCTACCAAACAGGGAAACTGCTCCCCATACTAACAGCATGTTTGCAAACTTGGGATTGAGAAATATCCTGGTGTTTATATCAAAAAGGATGAATTTTCTCCTCTAAATAAGTGGAGTCAAGATCAAGATCAAACCCCTTTGACAATTAATTACAATTTTGCAGTAACTAAATATAGCTTTTCATCACTGAATTCTTCATGCACACACATAATGGCAAGGAAGGAAAAACAAATAATCTTACTGAAGAAACTATCATCTACCTTTTATTGCACAGGTGAGAAAGAGAGAAATTGGTCTCCTGTTTCTGTTCATGCACACAATTCTGTTTCTGTAGGTGTGTAGGTTCAAAAATCTGCACTGCAGGAGGAGGGGTCGTACTGGGATAACCAGAGATTTCTGCAGTGTGCCCTTTCCTGTAAGAGCAAGTAACTGCACCATGCATTGTTTTACCTCATCTGCTGCTTCTCAGGAGGCATGGAAAGGACAGAACAGACAGTTTGGGATGATTGGGAGGGTGCTATAGTGCACTCAGAGATACACAGATTTACACTGTGCCTAAGGCATAAAATTGATCAACACAATGAAGGTCTCTGGTCTCGAGTTCTCCAATAGCTACATCACAGCTAAGAGGGAAGGAATGAGTTTTAGAGCTAATTCTGTATGTCTAAAACCACTCTTACATTGGTAGATTTCTTAACTTTTGCTTCAGAATGGATAAAAATTGTGTTCTGATCAAAATATTTAACAAGAAGCCATCACTGATGTTGGGAAGAAAAATGGAACCACTGCTTTTTCATAGATTTTAAAATTTCCAAAATCAAGTCATGTTATCATGGAAGGCTACTGAACTTCCAGCTCCAAAACCCATGCTATATTTTATATATTGATTTAGATTTCTCACTGGATATTTTTATGCATGGAACATTTCAGAATACATTTCCCCATTATACCAAGAATCTAAATCAACTGTCAAAATTGAGTCATCCTGAGGTGCTTCACTCAGATTTAGATACCTTAGGAAGAAGGTTTTGAAGATGTGAATTTCCAAATTCCTGAACTCACCCTTTATTAGAAGTTGCTACCAGGACTGAAAACATCAGCCAGGGTATTTGTCCCTAGTTTTTGAAATCTGCAATTTATATATTTCAAGTAATGCCTTATTCAGTAGTCAAAAGAGCACATCTGCTTCTTACTATACGTGATTTCAAACATTAATTTACTGTCCACAATTTAAGCAGATGTGGGATTTTATTTTTAAAGTCTTTACTCTTATTTCTAGTGTGCAAAGCTGACAAACATAAGAGAGAAATTTGCTGAACTGACACTATGAAAATATAGGATAATGTACAGGAAGGAAAATTGGATATTTGAGGTTCTTGGTTACAGGCAGGAACAGGCAACAGAATTCAAAAAAGGAAGGATGCAAAGATTATTTAAACTTCTCTAACCCTTAGTTAGAGAAACTTCGCCAATCCTTCCTTCCCCACACCCCGTATTTCCCATCACCCACTGTTGCTTTCAAAAGCCATGCAGATTTCTATTTAACTTTGTGAAGAGATTAATTTCCTCTCTATCAGGAGTAAATTTTAACTGGACCAGATGATTCTCTCCTGAGTACACCTCTGAAGTCTTCATTCAGAAACATACATATAAAGACACAGACATAAGAGCTGATACTGATGTGCTTAGTTCTCTAAATTGCAATCCCAACAGTGAGAGAAAATCCTTTCCCTGCATCCCCCTTTGTTTTCTCTTCTAGTATCTGTTAAACAAATCATAATAGCTATAAAACTCATATATGAAATCATCATATGCCCAGATTTTTCTTGTCAACATGTACCAGACTCAGTTTAGAGTCTCATTTATTTATTGCCTTCTGTGCTTTATTTACTATGAGAGGGTAGCTGGCTGAACTCTACAGTTCCATTAAACAAATACTAAAGGAGCATCTACCCTAGGTCAAGGGTTCACAAGAAAGCAGGTAATAATACTGGTAGATAAAAGTAAAAAATTACTCTTATTTTGTTGTGCATTACCTGACATTGCACACAAAGATTTACAGATCAAGACAGTTTTAAATGTGTTAATTAATACTTTTTACACAGAATTTTATCTTTAGCCAATTCTTTGAAATCAGTGAAGTCAATTTATTGAAGAGCCTGGCTCACAATTCAAGAACAGTTGCAAGATGGTAGCCTCAAACCACAGAAAAACCTCATGCTTAATCACCTTCCATTTCATCCACAGGGGATAATTTAAGAATTTAATGTAATGCCCCCTTATTTTGCAGTTCCTCTGAGAGTGATTATAGGAAAATGGTCTGAACTATACTTTGTGGGGTCAGTTTCTCTGTTTTATTTTACCTGAAGAGTCCAAAAGGAAAAAAGAAAAAAGATGCCTGAAAGAAGTAAAGCCAACCTTTCCACACACTGGAAAGAATAGATTTGTGCTTGTCCATTTAGAATTTCCATGTTTGTGAACAGTAAGCTTTTAAGACCCAATTTTGGGATCATGTCACAGTAGAACAAATCAAAGAGTGAACACAGAGATGATGATGAAGACCAGGCTTTGTAAAAATGTTTTTATAAAGACATAATTGCTATGTGGTTTTATGCCTTTCTCTGGATTCAGCAGCAAGAGCAGAAGAAGAAAGACATTTTTACCAAACTGTGAAGAAAAAATGTTACAAAAAGAAACCTTTACATAACTAAGTAGAAAAAAAAAATCTTAAAAACTTCTCTGAGACAATTTACTATGGTAGGTTGATACTTTCACTTTAAAAAAAAAAAAGAATTCTCATGAAAATAGTCATAGATATATGGGCAATCTAGGCCTCATTCATCAACTTGTCATTTGTCAGGTCACAGGTTGTATTTTTTTATCTTTTATTCTTTATACATTCAAAGTTCTACTACCCATTCAGAGGTCTTCTTGAATTGTGAACCGTTTTCTTCTTCTTTTGGGTATAAGCGTGAGAAAACCAAGTATGCAAAAGACAGAGAAGGCATGTAAAAAAAAGCTATATATCAGCATTACTTTATGTGTATATATAAACAGAACTAAAACAAGTATATTATGGAAAAAAAGATAATGTTTTAACTAGTTAATGTTTTTATCTAGCATGTAACATTGAAAATCATAGTACAACACACCTCCCAGTCCTGGTCTCAAGCGATTGTCATAACCATCCAGAAGACGATCCAATATTCTGGTGAACACTGTGGTGTTGTCTTTAAGTTCATCTTGTGAGGAGGTTTGTCCATAGCTGGAATACACAACAGTTAACACTGAAAAACAGTGATCCACCAATAACCTTAGAAACAGTAATTCCATAATCTGTTTAATATCTCCTGTACTACTCTGTGGTCGCATAACCTCCTCCTGTAACAAGATTGTAGTGTAGAGTTCTTGCACGTTTACATTTTCTCCTTAGATTGTAAGATTTTAAAATCATAAAAAATTAGTGCCCCTCTAGAAATGGTGAGCAAGTAGAATGTCAGTTCCTTAATGTTTATCTCATTACCCCTTAATGTTTATAATGTGGTAATATGTGTTTTCCTCAGGAAAATGCTCATTTGTCAGCAAAGAGTAATGTGTTCAATTCATAATAACTATAAAGAGTTTGCATACAAAGATACAGTAATTTAGAACACTGACAAGTACTGACAAAAATAGAGATATCTTCTTTGTAAATAGTAAATAGAAGTAGATGGAGTGAGTGTGCATTTTCATAGATCGATATATAATTTTGCTTTTATTCCTCATTTTCCTGCAGCAGTTAGATTTGGAGGAATAGATCCATCTTTGCATTTCAAATGTGTAACAAAACTGTCTGTTGATATAAAAATCTCTTGTTTCTATAAAGCTTCCCTTACAGATCCCTATGTATATCTCTAACTCAGTCAAAGGTCCTGAAATTTTACTTGAAGGAGGAAAAAATTAAAGCTCTTTGAACTCAGCTACCAAAATATTCCATCAATACAAATCAGAATGAAATCCTTAGGCTTAATGGTTTCTGTCTGCTGTAGATGACACCAGAATCAACCTTTTTCTTAAATCTGAGACCTTTACCTAATACCCTGTCACAGATGATTCCCTTAATCATAGATTACACTTGTCTTAAATCCTAACCCAGTAGCAGTTTTTCATTCATTGCTGGGAAGACTTCCATTACAAACACATGGAGTCATCAGGGATAAAAGCAAAAGTGCTGCTTTTCAAAACATCATTTCATTGCACACTTTACTACTGAACTGGAGAAACAGTGCAGCACCAGAAACTTTCTTTGGACCAGGTCTAGTGCCAGAAGTGATTCTTCCACTGGTCAGCCTGGTTTCCATTTGGGGTACATGGTTCTTGGTGCTCTGCCAGTCCTTCCTGCTCTAACCACTAAAGAGGAATAGGATGTCACATGAAATGATCAGGTTCTGTGAAAATGCCTATGAAATCTTTTTCCTTTGTGTATCCAACACGTACATTCCACTTTGATCAAATACAGAGAGAAGGAGAAAGGATACCCTGTGTATAGGTACTCTGGAAATGCTTCCAGGTTTATTTTGCAGCACAGGTTTGAGTATTTAACACTATAAATTTAGACCAGTTTCAGGACTGACATCCACAGAAGTTTTAATAATTTTTGATTTATTTCTGTAGGATGTGATGTTTTAATGCATATAAATCATTTCTAATGAAAAGGCAAAATACCTAACAGTTTTTAAAAAATACTATGAATTTCCTCTAACCATATCATACACTTCACTTAATAAAAAATACATTGATTTATATTTATTGGTCATACCTTCAATTGAATTTTAAGTCACAGACATTAATATTTTTTATGCTTCCCCTTATGTTACCAAATAACAAGTTCTGCTGTCTCTAGCAAGCATTTTTTCTTTGAAAGGATCTTTCCTCATACACCTTCCCCAGAATTTCAACACAGAACCTTCAGTGAATTAAATTTTATATTAGCACTCATTGTCAGAAGAAAAGCTGTTCTTCATACATATCTCAAGGATAGCAGAAGGTCATCAGTATTAAGGTAGGAAAAGGATACCAGAACACTTCAGAAATGCTGGTGGTAAATAACTGAGAATGTTTGTGCCGAGGCATCAGGGGCTGGGCTTGAGGCAGAGCAGTTGGGTACTGAGCCCTGGTTCCATGCTGGAAATCACATTTGTCAGGGCCTCACCTGCTCTTCCCACCATTTTAGCAAAGGTAAAAAGCACTGGGAGGGCTGGGTTAACAACATATGGTCACAACAGGACGATTCTGAACATTTGTGCACATATGGAGCACACTGTACCTCCAGAAGGATTCTGATTTTCCATTCAAAACACAGATATTAAAATAGTCCTCCTATTGCTGGGCTTTTTAAGATTACAAGAGTGACCTGGGAAGACTGCCTTTCTGTATCAGAGACACTTTATCTAATTTATCAATTGTTTTTTTATCATAAAGCATTGACAGCACTCCAGAGGGAAAGCAAGGCAACTAACCATGACATAATGGCTTTAAACCCAGACCTACTCTGGGTAAGGTGTGTACATTTTGAGGAAAAAATTACTGCATGCAATTGTGTTTTCACATTAAGCCCCAGTCTCATAAAAAACTGTGCACGGACTCCATCTACAGGTCATTATAATCCTGACACACCACTGGGTTTTTAAACTCTGCTCCAATGCGTTTTAATTCTCACATTAGGAATGCATATGCACCGATTACAGCTACTATAAATACATGTGGATTTATATATATGTGCACAGATCTATAGAATAAATATATTTTCACAAAATTCTCTAGCTAGAGAGAAGCACTTCAGAAATACTTCAACTCTTGCCTTAATATATTATAAAAATAAAGGTATTGTTTCTAAAACATTATTTGATACAGCAGCTGTTACATGAATCACCCACTCTTTTTTTTTTTTTCTTTAAAGGAAATGCTTGTGCAGATGAACCTTTTCCATTGCTCACTCCACACAAATTTAAAATCTTCAAGGCAGTCAGAAAATATGTTGCTCTAGAACTGTGAATTCATAAGACACTGTGGAGATCAAGGCACAAATTAATCTTTTGGGGATCACTACTGACAATAAAAATTTTCTACTGCTCTCTGGTCATTAGGAAACATCATTTACAAGCACATTAATGTTTTTTAAAATATAAAAATATATCTGAGAATCTTCTTAAATGTCTTCACTGAATTCTGAATTGCAGACAGTACTTGAAGCATATTCCAAACTGCTTTGCAATCTTTAGTTAAGCTACTGATTGTTTGGTGAGGTGTTGTATGATTACAAATTGTTCTTAACATTAACATTATTTTTAGATTATGATTTCAACAAATACTCCACAAATACTAGTGCAGAATGATCTTTCAAGCATAATTGTCATGGACTTTGAGCTTACAAATTCCTCTTCATGCAAGCAGTCTCCCTTCATCAGGAATGTCTACTTCAGATTTTCAACACAACTACTAAGTTAGCACAGAGTCCTGGTCAGCAAAGAAATTAAATTATGCTTCTGCTTCCAGGCACAATAAAGTTACTAAAACAACTTAAATGAGATTAAAAAAAAACCCCTTCATTATACTTTCTTCCCCTCTGAAGAAACTTTTATTTCTGAGTAGTCATTATATAAGAAAAGAAAAAATTGTACAGGTGTTTATGAGGTAGTTTGGTTTCAATTTGTTTCAGAAATATTTTGCTTATTTTCTTCAACATATTGAACAAAAAAGTTCAATGCAAACAAATTGTAGTTTTCTTTTAAACTTCCCTTAGATTTAGCTGGGACTTGAACAGGGATTAACTTCCCCCAGTACACGTAGTGGTAGTGCAGCCCATGCAGTATTTGTCTTATGCTGCTACATTAAATTAAAGGTTCCTAAAAATATGTTGGTGCATTAGAAAATATCTCCCCACCTTCTTTCAGTCAGTGCATTCAAGAGGAGGCTCCAGGCCCAGAGGCAGTCACAAAGCACCAGGAATCTCTTCATTGTGGACTCTGGAACTAGAAGGAAAATAGCCATTAACACCTCCCACAGTGAAACAGGTAATAGGGGAAAAAATTCTGACATTGGAAACTTCTGCAGAAAAATTTGATTCAGGCAATGACCTCACAACAGCAGAGCTGATGCCATTCACAGTAAGGATGCATGGCCTTGGCTGTTCTCCTGGTTACCTTTTACTTTTAGACCCACAGACTGAGGATGGGGTTTATTTTGTGGTAAGGGTGTATTCTTTTTGCATTACTCTTGAACTGTAGCAGAAACAACTACAAGTAAAAGTTGCTGTCCCCAAACTCTGTGGCAATTCTTACTCAGTTTCCCCCTGTGTTGAAAATGTGTCAAGGCACCTCCATTGCATTTCCAGATAACCAAGTGTAATTGTTTTTTTGTTTGACTTGAACCAGCCTGAGCCCTTCCAAAGCTCTGGAAAGGTGTCAGTGTGTGGAAGTGTGACTGAGGAGAGTGGTGCTTTCCTCACAACCATTGATTTGCTTTGATGTGATGGAAGCAACTTTCTTTTAGAGATATAACAATCCTCCTCTTCCCTGAAACACAGCTTCAGAAAAGGACTGAAATGAGCAGATTCTAACTCTGTGATCTACTGCTCTTAGGCACACTTTAGGGCTAAAGGGCACAATTCATAAGGAAACCATGTGCTGACAACCCACACACTCTCTCCTAAATCTCTCCCAGTCTCTCAATGCTGCTAGGAAATGTTTTTGCTTTAGCAGCCTTCTCTTCCTCTCCAAACATCTCCTGTACCATCTCCAGGCTCCGCTGACTTACTCTCAGTTTACCTTTGAGTAAAAAGTAACACAACTCAGAAAGTTTGCTCTGCTTTCTAATAAACCATCACATAAAAAGTTAGCTGATATTTGTGGAATCAGTGTTGCAGATTCAACTTTTTGTCCAGGAGATGTTGCAGGTCCCTTTACATACCAATTCAATGTGTGCTGGAATACAGTCGATTTTTAGAATTCATTACATAAATAAGGTTAACAAATATGAAGCCTGTGTTTTTCCCCAACCCCCAACTGGAGGGGTCTTTACGTGCCTGAGAAAATGAAACATTGTACCTAGAAATGTTGTTGTAGCTTTAAGTGAAGCTCCCCCAGTTCACTGCACGCTCTCAGGGACAATTTCAATCAATAAAACACCGTTACAAAGCGGTCTGTAAGCAATGAGATACAATTAATGCATTTATAGCCAAATGCTCGGCAGGTATGCATCGAATGGGGCTGAGCTGATCTAACTGGATAGGAAGGAGCTGGATGTGGCAGGAAAGTCTGGATAAAGATCTTCAGGGACCAGACTGCACCTTAACTTGCCCTGTAATCAGCCCCTTTACAAAGGGAAAGAAAACATCTGTGGCTTCGAAAATCACCTTCTCCCGGTCCCGCCAACTTCTGCCCTTGCAAAAGGCTCCTCGGAATGAAGAACAGAAAGTGAATTATTCTAAACTATTTTGATCTGTTGAGCCCCAAGCTCGCCCCCCTCCTCCCACAACACCACCCCTTGCTTCGATAAACCCATCCAGGCACAATAAATTCCGAAGAAAGAAAGTTTCTTGCAGCTGGAAAAAGCAAATGTTAACAAAGACTTTGAATGAGCGTTAAAGCCCAGCAGCTCCCGGCCTCCCCCACCCGCACCGCCTGAGAAACCAGCGCCGGTTCTCCCATTCAAAATGGGAGCAAGAACCACGCTTCTGGGAGCGTTTCAGCAGCGCCCACTGGAAGGGCATTTTGATGCATTTTGACTCACGGTGAGAGATTTGCTCCTCTCTGAGACTCAAATCGAGACTTGTTTTCCTCCCGGCATTTCAACTTTGCATCCCCCTGCCCGGAGCAGCCACCCCTCCCACCGCACCCGCGGGAGGGAAAAACCCAAACCCAAACCCAAACCCCTTCTGCGAGGAACCGGCGGAAATCAGTCCGCGCTAAAATATAAATAAATAAGATAATTGACAATGCCCATCGATCGCTGCGGATTTTCAAGCTGG